>QJPP01001613.1:0-168092 GCA_003996215.1 Jaltomata sinuosa | reverse complement strand
TGAGGGTGGGCTCTTGGCGATCGGAGCTTAGCTTTAGTTTATCTTTTGCTTCATGTACTCTATTACCATTCAGAGACATCTGTATATATTATTTTGGATTATTTGCACTCCATGTGTGTAGTTTGGCTCTATACTATGATACCAGGTCTTGGGGTTTGGTTTAGTTTCCATATATGTATATATATATATCCCTGTTATCTATTCTCTTCGTCTTGTTCCCTTATTTGTTAGATAGTAGCCCATTACTAACTTTCCTGGGCTACGGGGATTGGTTTACCTACAGGGGTTGTAGGTGCCATCATGACCGAGAAATCGGGTCGTGACAACTTGGTATCAGAGCTTTAGGTTCACTGGTGTCATCGGTATAGGGGCCAATGTCTAGTAGAGTCCTGCGGATCGGGGCGGAGACGTCCATACTCAATCTTTGGGAGGCTACAGTGGCATTTTAGGAAATTTGACTCTTTCATTGCTTCTGTGTCGTGCGTGGAACCCTTGAAATTTCTGGGAATCTCATTTGTTCTACTTCATTCTTCCGCAGATGGTTCGTACGAGATCATCGGCATCATGCGGAGATGAGCCTCCCACTCCAGCTAAGGGTCGAGGACGCCCTCGATCAGTGGCACCTGCTAGAGCTGCCAGAGTGGAGGTAGAGCCCGAGCAGCATGTGGATCAGGGGGCAGCCCAGGTACTACCAGCTCCAGTACCATCTCCAGTACCAGCCCCAGCACCAGCTCCAGTACCAGCCCCAGCACCAACTCCAGTACCAGCTCCAGTGCCCACTTTTGTGCCAGCTCCAGCCGCAACTCAGTCTCCAGATATTCGGGGATTACTATTACAGCTTTTGGGTGTGATTGGAGGGCGGCCTTCTGAGGTAGCGCAGACATCTGCTCAGGGGGCAGCCCTGGGTGCATAGAGCTCAGGAGCGCAGCCTGCTACTATGGTTCCCTGTGCGGAGGTCATTTCGGTTCCATCTGTTGCACATCCTCTTGCTCCTCGCCCAGCTATGACAGAGTCAGAGCAGAAGGCGTTGGGTAGGTTTTTGAGGTTAGAACTTTCGAGGTTTGCTGGTACTTCTGGACAGGATCAACATGACTTTATTACTACATGTGAGGAGATGTTGCATCATTTGGGTTTGTTGGAGACTCACGGGGTTGGTTATACTACCTATCAGTTAGAGGGCCCAGCGAAGTTATGGTGGAGGGCTCATGTTGTTTGTAGACCACCATCGACACCTCATTTGACCTGGTCTGAGTTTTATGAGGCCTTTATGGACAAGTTCCTACCTCAGAGTGATCGTGAGCGTCGCAGGGAGCAGTTTACTCACCTTATGCAGGGGTCTACGACTGTCTCAGAGTATGAGACCCGTTTTCATCAGCTAGCACCGTTCGGAGCTATGATCATTCCTACCGAGGCAGATAGGATTCGCAGATTTGTATGGGGTTTGAGGCCAGAGATCAGGCTGCCAGCTGAGATATTGATCGCCAGTGGTCGGTCATTTCAGGCTATCGTAGACTATGCCCACACTGTGGAGGACTTACAGTGACATGATCAGGGGTCCAGAGATAAGAGGCCTCGGCATCAGGGTGTCTACAGTGGTTCTAGATATGGTGGTAGAGGTCCTGGCCAGTGGAGCCGGAGTTATCAGCCACAGCAGTACCAGGGTCAGTCCAGCCGACCGGTTCAGGCTTTCCTTCAGACTTTCGGTAGTACCCAATTCGAGCAGGGTCAGAGCAGCCATCAGGGCTATGGCAGCCAGTCTTCGAGGGGTACAGTTTCTGGGGCATCAGGTCGTGGTGTTCATACGGGATCTGCTGGTTCATCTCGACTGAGTAGGCCGTTAGGGCTTGTTTTACTTATGGTGCGATGGGTCATTTTGCTAGAGATTGCCCTCAGCAGGGTACAGTTCAGTTGGCCGAGCCTTTATGAGCAGTTCAGCCTCTGGCTAGAGGGGGTGGTTGTCAGAGTAGAGGTGGTGCTCCACGCGGCAGAGCAGGTGGTAGGGATGGCGGTCGGGCAGTTGGAGGTCGTCGTCAGTTTTACGCGGTCCCTAGGAGACCAGAGGCAGAGGCCTCAGATGCTGTGATTACAGGTACGATATTTGTGTGCCATCAGTTGGTTATGGCTTTATTTGATCCTGGATCCACTTGTTCATATGTATCTGCCTACTTTGTACCTTGTTTAGGGTTGGCTAGTGAGCCATTATCTGTTCCTGTTTCTGTTTTGACCCCAGTAGGAGATTCTTTAGTAGTGGATCGGATTGTGAGATCTTGTATGCTATCTATTGGTGATTCAGAGACTTGGGGTGATTTGATGATTCTTGATATGCTAGATTTTAATGTGATACTGGGCATGGACTGGTTATCCCCTCACCGTGTGGTTTTGGATTGTTATGCCAAGACCATTACCATAGCTGTGACCGGTGTATCCCCGATTGTGTGGCAGGGTTCTGTTAGCCATGCACCATCTGGGATCATCTCTTGTCTTCAAGCTAGGAAGTTGATTTCCCGTGGGTGTTTAGCTTATCTAGCATATGTCCGAGATGTTAGTGCTGACCCTACTTCTCCTGAGTCTATTCCTGTGGTTAGAGATTTCCTCGATGTGTTTCCTACCGACCTGCCAGTCCTTCCACCTGAGAGAGATATTGATTTCGCTATTGAGCTAGAGCCGGGCACCAGGCCCATTTCTATTTCTCCTTACCGTATGTCTCCTGCTGAGTTGAGGGAGCTTAAAGAGCAGCTCCAGGATCTGTTAGCTAAGGGGTTTATTAGACCTAGTGTGTCACCTTGGGGTGCTCCTGTTCTCTTCGTGAAAAAGAAGGATGGGTCGATGCGCATGTGTATTGATTATCGGCAGTTGAATAGGGTGACAGTGAAGAATAGGTATACGATGCCGAGGATTAATGATTTGTTTGACCAGCTTCAGGGTTCAGTTATGTTTTCGAAGATTGATTTGAGGTCTGGCTACCATCAGTTAAGGATTAGGGCGGAGGATATCCCTAAGACAGCATTCAGGACACGTTATGGCCATTATGAGTTCCTGGTGATGTCTTTTGGGTTGACTAATGCCCCCGCAGCCTTTATGAACTTGATGCACAGGGGTCTTGGCCCGTATTTGGACTCATTTGTGATAGTTTTTATAGACGACATCTTGGTATACTCGCGTAGTAGAGATGAGCATGAGCAACACTTGAGGGTTATACTCCAGTTGAGAGATCATCGGCTTTATGCCAAGTTCTCAAAGTGTGAGTTTTGGCTTGAGTCAGTTGCATTCCTAGGGCACGTGGTGTCTAAGGATGGGATTAGGTTGACCCGGGAAAGATTTCGGCAGTTTGTGATTGGCCTAGACTTACAACTGCTACTGAGGTCCGCAGCTTTATTGGGTTAGCAGGTTACTACCGACGGTTCGTTGAGGGATTTTCTTCCATAGCAGCACCCTTGACTATGCTGACTAGGAAGGATGTCCCATTTCAGTGGTCGGATCAGTATGAGGATAGCTTCCAGAAGCTTAAGGCCCTATTGACTTCAGCTCCAGTTTTGACTTTGCCGGTTGAGAGGTCAGAGCTTCTCCGTGTATTGTGATGCTTCTGGGGTTGTCTTGGTTGTGTGTTGATGCAGCAGGGTCGAGTAATAGCATATGCGTCGAGGCAGCTGAAGGTTCACGAGCGCAACTACCCCACTCATGACTTAGAGTTGGCAACGGTAGTTTTCGCGCTCAAGATCTGGAGGCATTACCTATATGGAGTTCACTTTGAGATCTTCACTGATCACCGTAGTCTTCAGTATATCACGAGTCAGCGAGAGTTGAACTCGAGACAGAGGAGATGGGTCGAGTTACTAAAGGACTATGACTTCACTATTTTGTATCATCCGGGCAAGGCAAATGTGGTAGCGGATGCCTTGAGCCAGAAGGCAGTGAGTATGGGTAGCCTAGCTTCTCTTTTAGTTTCAGAGCGACCATTGGCCTTGGACATCCAGTCCTTGGCTAACCGTTTGGTTAGGCTTGACTTGTCGGATCCTAGCAGAGTTCTTGCCAGTATTGAGGTTCGTTCTACCTTGGTTGATCAGATTCAGAGCAGTCAGTTTGAGGATCAGCAGTTGTGTGACCTTCGTGATCGGGTTGTTCAGGGTGAGACCTGCCAGGCTACTCTAGATTCAGATGGGGTTCTGAGGTTTGATAGTCGCCTTTGTGTTCTGAGGATTTGTGATTTGATTCAGTTGCTACTTCATGAGGCACATTGTACTAGATACTTCATTCACCCGGGCACAGCAAAGATGTATAGAGACTTGAGACAGCTTTACTGGTGGAGTGGTATGAAGCGGGATATAGCAGAGTTCATATCTCGGTGCTTGAACTGTCAGCAGGTTAAGTTCGAGCACATGAGACCTGGTGGTTTGATGCAGCGACTTCCCATTACTGAGTGGAAGTGGGAAGGGATTACTATGGACTTCGTTGTTGGTTTGCCTCGTACTTCTCATGGGTTTGATTCCATATGGGTGATTGTTGATAGGTTGACTAAGTCAGCACATTTCTTGCCGATTCAGACTTTTTATGGCGCAGAGAGGTTAGCTCAGATCTACCTTCATGAGATTGTTCGGTTGCACGGGGTCCCAGCTTCTATTATTTCAGACCGCGGCACTCAGTTCACATCTCAGTTTTGGAGGGCTATTCAGTGAGATTTGGGTACAGAGGTTCATCTTAGTACCGCTTTCCACCCTCAGACAGATGGCCATTCCGAGAGGACCATTCAGATTTTGGAGGACATGCTTCGGGCCTGTGTTCTTGACTTTGGAGGTTCATGGGATCAGTTTGTTCCCTTGGCAGAGTTTGCATATAATAACAGCTTCCATTCGAGTATCGGCATGACACCATTTGAGGCTTTGTATGGCAGGCTTTGCAGATCACCAGTACGTTGGTTTGATGGTTTTAGTTCTAGGCCACAGAGCACAGATCTGCTTCGAGATTTCTTAGATCGAGTCCGAGTGATTCAGGACAGACTTCGGCAGCTAAGAGCAGGCAGAAGAGTTATGCTGATCGTAGGCTTCGTGCCTTGGAGTTTAGTGTCGGTGACTTGGTGTTTCTCCGTGTATCGCCCATGAAGGGCGTGATGAGATTTGGTAGGCGGGGCAAGCTTAGCCCCATGTACATTGGGCCGTTTGAGATTCTTCAGAGGGTTGGTAGCATTGCTTATCAGCTAGCCTTGCGTCCGATGTTTTCAGCTATACATCTTATATTCCATGTTTCGATGTTGCGTCGGTATGTCCCAGATGAGTCTCATGTGTTGCAGTGGGATTCAGTTCAGTTGGGTGAGTGTTTAGTCTTTGTTGAGGAGCCGGTGGCTAGTTTGGCCAGAGATGTCAGGAGATTGAGGTCTCGAGAGATCCCGGTTGTTAAGGTTCAGTGGAGGCACCGTCCAGTCGAGGAGGCTACCTGGGAGACCGAGAGAGATATGCGGGCTCAGTATCCGCAGCTATTTGAGCCTTCAGGTACCCCCTTGACCTTGACTTTCGAGGACGAAAGTCCTTTTTAGTAGTGGATGATGTAATGACCCTTCCGGTTATTTCCACGTATACGTTTTCCTTGTACCGTTAGAGCTTGTTTGTAGCGGCCCCAAGTCATTTAAGGCTTGTCGGGACCGGTATTTCGGCGCCGGGTCCATTTGTTTGATCGTACGTTTCTTTAATAAATTTTCTGAACTTTGGGTAAAATGTCTCAGAACTTTTCTCTCAATATATAAAGAGTTAGAAGTCCCCCAAAATACCAAATCGAAGGTCTACGAGTCTAGTTTCCAACGCACAAAACCTCACGTCCAACTGATCTCGGAGTAAAAAGTTATGATTGTTTTACCGCGGACTGTCTGGCAGAAACCGGGTTACGAACCGGGTCACGAATCGGGTCGGGTCAAAATCGATTTAAGCCTCAACTTCACGTTTTAAAATGTCATTTCAGTTCTGAAACAGTGAGAAAACATAAGGGAGGGTTCCAAGAGAGTTCTTGAGTATCAAAATCGTGAGATGGTGAGTTGCGAACTTAAATTTAAGAATTTTATTAACATCGCGTGTATTTGAAAATATTTTATTTGAAAGTTGAATTTGGTAAAAAGTTACATTATTATTACCTTTTTAAAAATATTTTAAAGGTTTATGAAAAATATTTTGTTACGTTATAATTGTATATGTATTTATTTTATAAGGTTTTTATACATTGTAATATTTTAACGAAGATAGTAAATTTAGTTATGTTGAAAATTATTATTATAATATAGTAGGTTTTATTTGAAATGATTTTCCATTAATTATGGTATATTCAAAAAGTTATATATATTTTACCATGAATTTACGCAATACCCGAGTATATAAATAACGGGATAAAAATATTTTCTTGTGGCCTTGTAATTGCCACCTCCATTCCACGTGTAGGTGGAGGGAGTGGCCAACAAGTACCAACTATAAGTGGTGGCACCACTTTGATCAAGAGTTCACTTTAGTATTTAATTAATTAAATAATATTAGTGATTAATCCTTAACTTAGCTTAGGTGATATTGTTATATATTGTCAGCAAGTTTGATATTTCAGAATCCCTGGGGGATATGTATTTTTATAACTTATGCAAAAGTTGCAAAGTATGTATATATGTTCATACCGTGGAGAGCATTTTGTGGAAAGAAACTACGTTGACACTTCGTTTGATCCATGAAAAGAAATTGATTATCTACGTCAAATTATTCAAAAGCCCGAATTCGAGTTTAATTTTATTTTGGAGGTTCTCGGAGTGGTTCTGGCTCGGAAATCATCGTTCTAGTAGCTTGTCATCGGACGACAGGTAGGTTATGGTTTATTTTCCTTAGACTCTGCATATATAGGATAAAATTGTATTAATGGGCATCCTTGGGTTGGTTTATTAGGTTGGTACCACAGAGCTCGACCGCTTTATTCATGTCCGCCTACTTTTGTTCCTCTGTTGCTTGTAGTATTTGCCGATATATTTTATTTACCCTAGAAGGTGGGATTTTGGGAATGTCCGTGAGTCCCGGGCATAGAATTATCCTTCTAGGCTGTTATGCTTGCTGAGTAGCTGTGGGCCTGTGCATGGTCGATAGGTTGATTGTGAGCTGCTGGGCAGCTATTGTGTGTGATCATACCATTTTCATGCATATAAAGAGGTTTTATCCATGTTTTACTATGGTTTTGGCTTCGGGCCTACTGGCACTATTTTCTAACCTTGCATGGCCCCGGGGGCCTGTTTTTAATGAAAATGATTTGGAAATGGTTTGATTTAACTTGTGAATATTCCTGGGTAAAAGAAAGTAAAATTATGTTTTAAAACACCAGTTTTACGATGAACGCTAGACTCGGAAGGGCCGGGGTGCTAGTTAAGTTTTCTTGCTACTTGAGATGATTTTTAGCCTCGGTCGGACCGAGCACCTGAGATGACTTTCTACTGTTTAGACCCGGTTATGCCCGAGCACCCTTGGAGGGGTTTTTGAGAAATTTTCCTACTACTTTAGTCCTGGACAGGGTCTGGGCATGCATATTCGAGACTGGGTCTCTATCTTGAACCCGGACTTGCTTCCGGACGACATGTTTGATACTGAGTTTTAGTATGGGGTCTGGGACCTCCATGGACCTTGCCATCCGGGCCAGGGGCTGTGGGCTGCGTGTGCCGAAGGAAGGGTATACGGTGAAGTAGAGGTATACGGGCAGTGTCCTTCCATGGAACCTACCTGCTGGGCCGGATCGGTACCGGAGGAGGTACATACAGAGATACCATTTCACTTGAGATCTTCATGCATCATATCATTCATTGTTTGAGGTTCCACCATTGTTTGTTGTTTGTTGATTGTACGCTCCGGTAGTATGGGATGCCGGAGGGTTTGTTTTCACTTGTTTGTGTTCCTCGGTTGTATGGGCGGCCGGGGGACTGTAGGTAGACTCTTGCTATTTACTTACAGAATTATTCCCTCTTACGGTTAAGAATTAAATTGGTTACTGCTAAACTGTTAGTTTCTGAATTGAGATTGATATGATTAGTTGAGTTTGATTCATGTCTCTTAGCATGCCTATCATTACTCTTTCCCTCTTCTTACACTTGAGGTTACCGGTATACCATCCATTTCGTAAACTTATTATGTATACATTGTTATTGCAAGGACCCCAGGTGCGTTATTTCTTACTTTCACCTGTGCCTATGGTGTATATATTTTGCTTGCTGGGCCTCACTTGTGGTTCTGTTGATTTCCCTCTGGGCTAAGTCCATGTGTACCTTTTGTTGATTTCTGTGACTGCTTGCTTCTATTCTGTCTGTTACTACGCTTTTATCTTATATGTGCCCAGTCGGCCTATGATACCTACTGGGTACCTTATGCTTCACATTTGGTGCTCACCCCTACCCCCTGCATCTTTGGGTGCAGATCCTAGCGTGGGCCATCGCCGTTAGATCGCTGTGATTCGTGCTTGGAGATCTGTTGGGGACTACTTCAGACTAAGGGTGAGCTCTTGGCGATCGGAGCTTAGCTTTAGTTTATCTTTTGCTTCATGTACTCTATTACCATTCAGAGACATCTGTATATATTGTTTTGTATTATTTGCACTCCATGTATGTAGTTTGGCTCTATACTATGTTACCAGGTCTTGGGGTTTGGTTTAGTTTCCGTATATGTATATATATATATCCCTGTTATCTATTCTCTTCGTCTTGTTCCCTTATTTGTTAGATAGTAGCCCATTACTAACTGTCCTGGGCTACGGGGATTGGTTCACCTACCGGGGGTTGTAGGTACCATCATGACCGAGAAATCGGGTCATGACAGTTTAGCATGATTTCGTTAGTATATTGCTTCTAGCATGAGTATGTTTACTTGATTTTCCTTCCTTCCCTTTTTCCTTGACGTTATCGATATACTTTCACTCTTCTTAAACTCTCTCTTTATATATTGTTGTTTCAAGGATCCAGGTGCATTCTCCTTTCCCTTACCTATTTCTGTGATATATATCTTATGTGGCTAGCATAGCATGCTGGTATTCTTTTTTTTTTTCTATCCATGCTAGTTTTTTTGTGCTTTCTCTGTTGATTCTGTGACTGGTTCTTTGCTATCTTCTATTTACTGCTTTTATATCTTATATGCGCTCAGTCGACCATTGATGCCTACTGGGTACCCGTTGCTTTGCAATATGTGCTCATACTACATTTATTTATCTTCCTGGTGTAGATACTAGTGTGAGCTTTTGCCATTGATCACGTGGATACTCATGAAACTTTTGGATATTTGAGACTAGGGTGAGCTCCTTATGACTGGGGCATTATCATATCTCATCTTTTGGCACTGCTACTCTTGGTTTATTCGGAGATAATTGTATATTCTATTTTTTTTATATCTAACACTTTGTATTCTATTAGAGGCTCATGGACTATCGATAATAGGTCTTTGGGTTGGTATAGTTTCCTTATGTTTATATTTAGGTTGTTTGCTTTTGCATTATTCTATTTTATATCTGCTTTCGCTTATTTTTGCTTATTGTGTGTGTTGGTTTAAGTAGTATCCCATCACTAATCATTCTGGGCTACGGAGATTAGTTCACCTATTTGGGGGTTGTAGGTGTTATCATGACCTGAGAAATTGGGTCATGACAGTTTGAGTTGTGTAAAGAGTTGTATATTGTGAAGTAAATAAGGGGTTAGTAAACATGACCTCATATAAAGGTTATGAGATAACTTTGGAAAGTGGAAAAGAGGAAAGTGTGGCAATACACTATTTATTTATTAAATATGTTGAATTTGTCGCTTGTGAGTTATTATTGTGTTACTGGTATTGCCCTGCTTCTTTGATAGCTACTTGTACTCCTATATATGAATTTTCATTGAGGGACATTGTTAACGCAACATAAAAGAGAAAGTTCAAGAAGTAAGGTATGCAAAGGCTATTCATATCTCTTTTTGACATAATTCTATAGTTCAATAAGTTTCCAATCTAGTGTGCTATAGAAGAGCTATTCGTAGACGTTTCTAATTGGGGTTTTTTTTTATCTTGTGTCATCATAGTAATCCCTTGTCGAGAACCCATATTCAACTTGGATGAAATTTGTTTCTGGTTATGAATTAAGGAATGTGCACTCTTGCTACTTGTAGCATTAGTGCTGGCCTTCAAGGTTATGTGTGGTTGCCTTTGGGGCTATGTGTGTTTTTCTATAGGGCTATATTTGGTTTCTCAGTGGGCTATGGGCTATATATATATATATATATATATATATATATGATTCTCTACAAGGCTATGGACTTCAAGGTTTTATATGATTGCCTATGGGTCTATGGCCTTTGGGGCTATATATGATTTCCTACAGGGCTATGTATGACTAATTCTGGGGCTATTTGTGTTTGCCTTCAGGGCTAGTTTGTGCTATTTTATGTTTGTTATTATTGTTGTAAGATGTGATCTAAAAGCAAGTAAGTTGTTTGCATATTTCATTCAGTATATTATGGTTTCAGTTTTAGTTATTTTATCACCTCACATACTTGGTACATTACGTCATACTGATGCCTCTTTTCCTAGGGGAGCTGCATTAATGCCTACAGGTCTTGGGAAGACAGGTAGACAAGGATCCTCAATATTCATTGTCGAGTTCAATGGATGATTGTCAAGCTCTATTATTCTCAGGGTTGTTAAGTCAGAACTATTTTTTTTGCTATGTATAGTTAAAGGGTAGGTCAGGGCCCTATCTTTACTATGTGTTAGCGATTATACTCCTAGAGGCTTGTAGTTGTATGTTGTATATTCAGTACCTCAAGTGTTGACTTATCAACCTTGTTGTTATTTGTTGTCTCAAACAGTAGCTTTGATAACCTTGCATATATATTATATTAGGAGTTATTTGTTTATCTAAGACTTTTTATGTCTTGGCCTTGTCAACCCAAATATGTTATATAACTCAGTTTGTATTGTTTCATATAGTTTGCTCAGTTAAGTGAGGTAGTGGGTGCCGGTAGTGCCTCCCCTGGTTTGGTCATGACATCCCTAAGCATTAATTTTACGATATCTAAATATTTCTTACTTTAAATTGTGATAATATTATGTGGAAGTGTCACGGAGTTTTTATGTAAACTACTCTTGTTATTATTATCTTAAGTTAATCGTGAAATAGAATATATATTTAGCATTTTGTGTAGTCAATTTATCATTTTGGGTAACCAACCATCTTTTCTACTTTAATCAAAGTGATAAATATCCTTTTGTGTTATAATTTTTGCACCTCCTCTCCATATTTTCATTCCTTCATGCCAAAGAAAACCCAATCTTCTCTTCTCATTATATTCTCCCACCAAATCAACCAACAAGACGTGTTTTTTTCTTAAAACCAAAGCTACTCTCTCTTTTGTGGTAAGTCTACAAAACCTATTTTTAAACTAGATAGTTGTTACTATTGTTAGCATATCTTCTTGTGTAAAACTCATTTTAAGTGAATCAAGATGTTAAGAAAAAATAACTAGTAGATCTACAACTCATATGTGTATACCAAAATCTAGTTTTGTTGTTACTAACCTAAAAAGGGGATGAAGTACAAGACAAGTGTTTCCCAGATATTCTGCTTTACAAATCTTCCATATACTATTGTTAGTATTTTGAGCATAAAGTTTTGTACAAAATTCATATTAAGGTGATTTGATACTCGCCAGAACCCAAGGACATAAACTTATAATTTTCATGCAAACAACAAAGTGTATTTTTGCAGTTTACCTCTTCAAAATGAAATCTCAGTACAAAACAGTTGTACTATCAATACTTTCTATGTTTAAAAATTTAGTATAATTTTCACCAATTAGGTTAACTTTTGATACGAATCTTGTTTAATAATTTTAACATGTTGAAATCTATAAACATTAAATATGTATTTAATTGTGTATTCAAGGTATATCTACTCTTGTACAAGCTAAGGAAATTTTTTTAGGGTAGTTGGCAAATTAGTTGGTCTATAGTGTAGAAGATTTAAACTTCTCAAGTTATGGTAGAACTTGTTATGTGCTAAAATGTCAATGTTTGTGTATAAACTTGAACTTATACTTTTTTACTTTCTGGAATATTTTAATATTTAGATTGAATTTTTTTTTTACTTTCTCATCACTTTATAGTTTTATATTGATATTTCTCAAGTATTGCAAGATATTTGCTACTCGCCTACTTGTACAAATTACTTGATCACTTTGCATTCTTGTTGGGACTTTGTCCATCTTGTGGCTGTGACTTTATTGCCTATGTCGTCATGCCTTTTGATTCGGATTTTTGGCCATCTTGACTTTTAATTTATTGGTTTGTATTAATAATGGAACTTTTTAATGATAAGTATGAACTAAAAAGCCATTATTAACATGATTCTTGATTCTCTTAATTATTGGGTTTCGTCACTCCTTGATTTTGGGTGTTGGTCTATCTTGATATATGATTATGCTTGGTATGATGACATGACGTATATATTGAGACAAATTTGTTATCTGACAAACTCTCTACAAATAATCTAATGAGCTTTCTTGACACTTGGACCCTTATATATTGATATTGATGTTTGAAAATCTTCAAGGATTTATATTTGATACTTTTGATATATTAATTTACTCAAATTATTTATGTCCTATTTGAGTTATCTATAAAATAGAAGGGAATTGGAGAATCAAATGGCTCCAAGCCCAAAGTTATGCATCACTAAACTTCATATTTAGAGATAGTTGTTTTTATTATAAGTGATCTATGGAAAGAGATTTGAAGATCTCCATACGAAATAGACTTTTTTGAGCTTTTATAAAGATCACATGGGCATACATGCACATATTTATTGTAAGGATTTGGAACTTTTACATGATCTATATGTTACACTTGTATATGTAATTTTGAAGGCTTATCAAATCATAAGGCCATAAATTTATAAATTTCATTTGGTGCCTAATTTGTCTATTTTAGGGTGTGCAAACACAAATCTTGTAATGTAGTAAATTTACATTTTTCTTTGTAACCTACATTACAAGATTTGTGTATGAACCTAGTATGTAACTTTGTTAGGTACTTGTTTTGATTATCCTAAAAGGGTGATACCACTACTCTTATGTTGTACTTTTTTTTTTATAAATAGGAGATTTTTATGAGTTTTATGGTGTCAAAAGGTTTCACTTTTATACGCTCTTTCGTATGGGCCTAATTCTACTACTAAACTATTATGAATATATTTTAAATTAATATCTTCTCAACAATGTAAGTATTAGATTAGTTTTAATTTTATAAGTGGAATCATCCCAAGAGGGTCGCTACAATGAGTAATGTCACTCCTCGAGGCTAACCCCTAGATGTAACACGGTGCTTAGTATCACAAGTGACCCCAAGCTAACCCATGGTCTGGAATATCTAGATAATTTCAGTTAAAAACATATACTGTGCGAAAGCTGAAAGCAGTTTAATATCTTAAGTGGGAAAGAGCCCAAAACATGTCTGAATATCAAAATATATATAGAGTATAGTGATGACAGAAAGCAACACTAACAACTCAATAGCTGAATCTAATCTATGTCTGAAAGCCTCTAATGATATGAGTTGCTGGGACATGCCCCCAGCTAACTCTAATAATCTAAAAACAAAAATAATAAGACTAAAATATAATGCATGTCTATCATCCTCAAACTATGAGGATTTACCAATGAACCTGATGAATAAGGACTGGGAATCAATCAAAGAGTGGTCTGGATGATGAGCGCCTGAACCTACATCATAAAATGATGTATCTCAAAAGAATGCGGGGCCATCTAAATACTGGAGTGGAAACTGTTATTATAGGCAAACTCTATGAAGGGTAGGTGATCATTCCAACTACCATTGAAATCAATCACACAAGCTCTCAATATGTCCTCTAAGGTCTGAATGGTATTCTCTTCCTGACCATATGTCTGCGGATGAAATGTTGTACTGAGATTCACCTGAGTACTAAGACCTTTCTGAAATGATCTCCAAAAATGAGATATAAATTGAGGAACCCTATCTGAGATGATAGACAAGGGAACCCCATTTCACCTGACTATCTCGTTGATGTAGAGTCTGGCATAGTCCTCCACTCAATCTATAGTCTTGACAACCAAGAAGTGAGCTGACTTAGTGACTCTATTCACTATCACCCAAATGAAGTTATGATGTCTGCGAGTACGAGGTAAACCCATAATGAAATCCATGTTGATCACATCCCACTTTCAAGTAGGAATGCTAATCTCCTGAGTCACACCTCCTAGTTTCTGATGTTCTACTTTAACTTGCTGATAGTTAGGACACTTAGCCACAAAATCTGCGATGTCGCTCTTCATGTCGTTCCACCAATAGACTTCCCGTAGATCACGGTACATCTTAGTGGAACCCGAATGAATAGAATATCTAGAATTATGGTCTTCTGTAAAGATCTGCTGCCTCAACTCACCCACGTCAGGTACACATAAATTGCCTTGGTAGTGGAGCACACCATCTCCCCTTTGGGAGAAAACCTCCACTCTCTGCTGATGAAAGTGGGGAGGATATCCCCCACAGCCTTTATGAATTTTAATTATTTCTTTCTCCTTTCTTTATTTTGGGGTTCCTGACTTTGTTTTGATATTGTTACATTTTGTTTATGTTTTTGGAGACATCATAACACAGTTCTTGAGAATTAAAGTTTGTTCTTGATTTATTGAAGTGTTCTTAAGAATTATTCAAGATTCCGGATTTCTTTACCTCTTCTTGTAAGTATATACTCATGATTGAGATATTGAGAGGATGTGCTATAGTCACAAGTTGGACATGCCAATTTCCCCTAAGTGCTCCATCCGGACAGCATTGCTAGCACCAAAAAATCACTAACTGTCCATAACAAGGCTGCACACATTTGAAAAGTTTGGTTTGTATGAGCATCATATGTTTCTGCCCCAACTTCCCATAGCTCATTCAACTCATCAATTGATGGTTGTAGGTACACATCAATATCATTTCCTAGAGAGGATGGACCTGGAATGACCATTGACAATATTATGTACTCTGGCTTCATGCAAATCCACGGTGACAGATTGTAATTCATCAGCATAACAGGTCATGTACTATGGGAAATGCTCATGGTCCAAAATTGATTGAACCCATCACTTGAAAGACCCAATCTGACATTTTGAGGATCATTCGAGAAGGTTGGATGTAAAGAGTCAAAATCCTTCCAAGCTTCTCCATCAGCAGGGTGTCTTAGATTCTCGTCATTAGGTCATTCAGTGTCATGACATATCATTGCAGCAGTCGTTTCAGAACACATGAACAGTCTTTGAAGCTTAGGCTTCAAAGGACAATATCTCAAAACCTTGGCGGGTATTTTAGATTTTCCAGTAGTCAATCAACGACCAACCTTTGACCATCTAGAAGATCCACACACAGAGCAATTATCGGCGTCTGCCTTGTCTTTCCAAAAGAGCATGCAATCGTTAGGACATGAATGTATTTTTTCATAACCGACGCCCAAATCTTTTATCATCTTTCTAGCCTTATTGAAAGACTCGGGCAGTTCAGCAAATAGAAATGCTTCTTTTAACAAGTCCAATAGATCTGAAAAGGCCACATTACTCAACCCATGCAGGCTTTTGGGGAAGTATAACCGAATCACGAAACTCAACTTGCTAAGTTCTCACATCCTGGATATAACTCCTTTTTCCCTTCTTCAACTAATCTAAAAAACCTCTTTGCATCTTAGGATATTCCTTCTCTCACCCCTTCTTCATGCCCTACATCATCTTCTATTTTTCTAAATGTGTCATGAAGCAGTCCCTCAATATCATCATGACTTTTACAAGTTTCATCATTACTGCTTGGATGTGGTGTACTTGAGGATATCCTTTCCCTGTGAGAAATCCACCTATCGTATCCTACAATAAATCCTTTTGCAAACAAGTGATCCTCCACAATATTTCTAAAATGCCAATAGCGATTCTTGCAAATATCACATGGGCATAATATCTCTTTTACTTTAGAACTTCGTTCAAACGCCTTATCAAGAAAATCCTTCACCCCATTGATGAACTCATCACTGTTTCCTCTTAGATTCATCCTACTTCTATCTAAATTACTCATTGAAATCTATGTGACACAAGAAATCAAAAAAAATTAACTAACAAACATAAAAGACAATAATGTTCTTCAACTAACAATCCATCAGAATAATCCAACTGAACAATCATATCTCAAATAGCACATGGACACTATGAAGTTTAAGTTTTAACGCAAGAACAATAGCAAGCACTTCATAATATTACTTTATGATAACCCAAAGATAAGGCAGATTAACAACTAGAAAATAATTTTAAACATACTTCTAACTACTAAAACAAAAACTAAGAACCATTCATGTCATTTATAGGATACGTAAAATAAGATCATTCATCACTGTTCAATTGAAAGCAAAAGCAGATTCAAATAAAAAAAATGAAAGTTAAAACTGCGACTTGATGGACTATTACTATTACTTCATGTTTAACACTCATACAACAACAATCAAATATGATTCACACATCAACTACTTTACCAGTAACTCATTTAGGTTCAACAGATAGAATCATTTCTAATTTAGTTTAACTTTACCAAAAAAATCAAGATCATGACAAACTTAAACATGAGAATACTGGACCAAATAATCCCTTTTTAATAAACATGAGAATACTAGACTAAATATGAGAAAGATGGACAAAACAGTCCTGTTGACACCCAATTTTTACCCGTCACATTACGAATTAATTTGGAGCTTTTAAAATTTTTAAACAATTCTCGAAATAATGGTTTTGACAAAAAGGGATAAAATATTTTCAAATCAGCTTTACCAATGATTCTCAGTGATGATTATATTTTTTTATATTTTACATATGAAATTTATATAAATTACTTAAAGAATTATTTCAAAATTCGATTTTATAAGAAAATCTCTTTAAAAGGCTAAACCTGTAATTTTTCTCCATAATTAATTCAAATGGGAGTTAATTGAAAATGGATTTTATAATTAATTAAAGAGTTGAAAATGTGTCAAATATGTTTATTATTTTAAAGTTCTTTCAATTTAATAGAGCTCTAGAATAATTTAAATCCATTCATTTCTAAGCCTATTATTTCAATTATAGCCAATTCCTATTTAATTCTACCCATTTCTATTCAAATTGGCTATACTTTTAAGTTAAAATGGCCACATTTTGCAAAAAGTGGCCAAACCCTAAATACCCCTTGCAACCCCCCTTTTATTTTTCAACTATTTGGGCCAGCAAATGATCGACCCGGCTGGCTCAATCCCTTTGTCAGCCACCCCAGCCCAATCTTTTCCCCTAAACCCGCTCTGACCCGGCCCATTAACCCCTATATCCGCCCAACTCTCACCCTTTGTTTTCTCTCTTTCTCTCAGTCACCAAACACACCCCTAGTCTATCTTCTTCTTTGTTTGCCTCTTTACAAACCCTATCCGCTCTCTCTCTCCTCTATCTTTCTCTCTCACGCATTGTTGTATAAAGCAACACGCTTCGTACAACACCTCAGTAGCCCAGTACCTTCCTTCACCTCTTCGTCATCCTCAAAATGACAAACCCTTAAACCCTGTTACGCTCGTTTGCTCCTCACAACTTTCAATCCCTTACCCCTGTTAAAATTCCTATTTTCATCCCTTTTCTCTGTCAAAAGGTGCACTGGAAAGTCTAGAGGATTCTAGAACCCACCAGATGTCACCCCCCTCCGCGAAATTCGTAAAACTTGTACAATTTTGTATAAGTTGTTAATGTGAACGTTGCTCCAGCTGAGGAATTTGAATTCCTCAGCAAAATCCCCAAAGATCCCTATGGTTCCCCCCCCCCCCATTTTCACCCGAAATTCCCTATAAATACCCCCTCTAGCTGCATGAAAAGGAGCTGATTTTGGGGAAATATTGGGGGTTCTGGAGAATCGTTTCTCTAACCTCACGAAACCAGTTAGCTGTTAGGGAAGAAAACACTATGAAAATTTGAATTCTAACAAGCTTAGTACTAGTCCGGCGATTGTGAGATTTTCCAGTGAGGTTCGAGGTTACAAGTTGCTGCTCCTAAAAAGGTATACCTCTCACCCTTTTCTCTTTACTGTTTTTCCCTTTCTACACTATATGATGTCTAAGTTTAGTTAATCTAGATTTCTGGTCTTGTTTGTTGTCATAATGATATGTGTTTCAATTTTAGACTGTTGTTATTGTAATTTTGAGTAGTAATTTTATTTGGAAGCATTATAGTCTTCATTGGTTGAGTCTGGGTTGTGAAAACAGTGGATATGAGTATAAATTTGTAGTTATATCTGTGGCTATCTAATGATATGATGTAGAACTCGTAAATTCTTGATTTTCTCTTGTTTATCCCCAACCTCCTTGCCATGATCTTCCCCCCCTATTATGTCTATTGATTCTGCCTAAACCTGCTAAGCTTAGTGTTGTTTTTCTCATGATCTTTTGTTCTAAGTTCTCTTTGAAAACTCTCATAGTTCCATTAATTTTTGGTCGACTTGTGAAACCTAAGTGCTATGAACTTGAACATGAATTTGTTATTAAGATTAGGGATTGGTTTCATGATAAATGATTGACCCCTTCTTGTTCATCCTAAATTGCTTTGATATTGTTCTTGTTCTGTTTCTTCCCCTTTACTGCTTTATCTGTGCTAACCAAGTTATGTGGTGTCAACTGCTTTATATGTGTCACCCTCTCATGTTTAGGTTAACTTGGAACACTGATTTCTCTTAGTAAATCTCATGGTTTTTTACTAACTTTGTTCGACCTATGTGATATCTAATGAGTATGAGTCTGGCATTAAGATCTAGAACTGGTTCTATTCAAGGATAAATGCTTGACCCTCTCCTGCTTACCCTTATTTTCTTTGGTCTTATTCTTGTCCTGTTTTCTTCCTTTTCCTTACTGTTTCTTGCTGTGTGTGATACCAACTTGTATACATGAACTGTTAGTATTACTTTCTTAAACTTAGGATGATGTCTAGATTAGCTTGAGTGCTGATAAGTTCTATTGACTCTTGTTTGGATTTATATGACATGTATATGACTGTTATACTTGTTTATTAATGTTCAACCCCTTCTTGTTTCCCTTGTTTTCCTCAATTTGGTAGAGATCCTATTTTCCTCTTCCTTTTTCCCCTTTACTGCCTTATTAACGTCAAAATGGTTATAAGATGATGTTAACTTGTGTGTATGAATTGGTTAAATTTTGTTGTCATTCTCTCATGTTTAAGTTAGTATGAACATCAATCTCTGAACACTATGACCCTTTTAAAGCTTTATGACTGATATTTATTCTTTATTTGTCATGTGAAAATGCTATAAGCTTTAGACTTGCTGTTAGAATAGTTATTATTGTTCAACTCTCATTTCTCTATCTTCTACCCTGTTCCCTTCCCTCTTCCCTTTAACAATTCGATCCTACTAGATGGTTGTATGTGAGCCTATTGACCATGGATTAGAATAAGCCTAAATCTTAAAATCTGAACTCCATGATTGTTGTGTGTGTAAGTTCTATCATGGAAGAGAACTAGAGGTAAGGCATGCCTCCTTGTGACATGTTCCTCACCCCTGTAGGTCCCTCTGATTCATCTTCATCAAGATGACCACTTCCCTGTTTGCTTTACATGTTACCTGTATGGACCATGAGATGATTTCGGCCTTTATCATGTTAATAGATTTCTCACATACCCCTCCTTTGTGTTCTTGAGTGATTACCTATTAGTTATACTAGTAATGAGTGTTAAATACCTGTCCAGCCTGCTTGATTTATCTGTGATTAATATGTGATTTCTAAATTAGGTTCTTTAACTAGTCCTTTTGCTTAAATTATCTGGAATCTACCCTCTATGTTTAAATTTAAGTGTTGAAAGTGACTAGATATGATCAAAAGTGCTGAACATGTGCCTTATGTCTATGTGATACCATCTTGGACTTCTGTTAATCATCTCCATTGGGCTTGGCCCATTTCTCCACTGCTGCTGCTGAGGCTGACGTAAATAATTTTAGCCCTTTTGGGCTTGCTCATGCCGGACCATCAAGTAGTGTTGGGCTTAAGCCCAACTGGAAAATGCAAAGGGAATTTTGGGAGTCCAATTGGACTCCACCGGATTTCACACATAGAAAAAAGTAAAATAAATAAAGATTAGTATATATTTTAACCAGATTAAGAAAAAAATAGTAATTTAAACAATGTAGATTTCACACTTAAGAGAAATATACGCAGATTTTCATACCAAATTAAGCACATGAAACAGGGACACTCATACAATAGAATTACTAATTTTATCATTAAGACATATACTTTATAAGACTTAGGCATTTTCAAACACTTATAGAGGCTAATTATTCTCCAGAAATCATAAGGGGGGAGGAATTGGTTCAAGCAAAACATATATACTCAGATGCACAATGGACTGAACAAAGTGAAATGGGCCAAGCCCATAAAATTCAGTAGCAGCAGTAGCCCAAAGGGCTGAAAAACTAAAGAATGGACTAAGTCCAAATCAGAAATCGGCGGTGGGCCTAAAGAGGGCCCACACACTAGTATTAGGGCAAGGATTAACGTTTTAAATATGTCTTCTTTACTTAGTTGATAGATTTAATTGTATAATTGAACTAACTTCGTAAAACGTAGTTAGATTATCCCCAAATGACATCAACATTTCTTATAAACATTTTTTATGTAATAACTTACTGTTTCACTTGCTTAATTGTTTAAAATCAACTCTTTTATGTAAAACAAACTCTATCATATTGTCTTTATAGAATAACCCTCTTATAGATAAACTGTCTTTTAAAATCAATCCTATTTTTAAAGTTAGTCAACAAGTTAGTTTTTCAAACAAGCCCGGGCAACCACGAGTTAGCGGATACTCTTGGTGCCTTAACACCCTTCCAAGAGTATTAACTTGAATCCTTACCCTTAATCTCTTAATTTTTAAAGTCTTTATCTATTTTTTAGAATTTTAAAAATTCTTATAAGTTTTTCTTGGTTTTTACTTTATAAAAACTAAGTGGCGACTCTTGCTTTTAATTGAAAATATTTCGGAAACTTTAATTAGATTAACGAAACGAACCTTTCAACGAACAAAACCATGTTTTTCCGTCCTTACCCGAAAAGGATCAAAACAAGTCCCTTTTTAATAAAAGAATATTTTTTAGTTTGTCTTAAGAAAAGCATAGTCAAAATTAGTAACTTAACAAGATACATGACTTTAATATAACAGATTCCACACTCATGTAGACACACTAAGTAGATGAAAGAGATGACACACTAAAAAATAATGAATCTATAACTATTACTTAATGGACTATTACTATTACTTCATGTTTAACAAAAAAATATGATTCACAGATGAACTACTTTACTAATAACTCATTTAGGTTCAACAAACAGAATCATTTCAAATTTAATTTAAATTTACCAAAAAAATCAAGATCAATTCAACTTAAACATCAGAATACTAGATCAAACAATTTCTTTTTAATAAACATGACAATACTGGACCAAATATGAGAATGCTGGACCAAATAGTTCCTTTTTAATAAAATACCATTTTTTAGTTTCTCCTGAGCAAAGCATAGCCAAAACTAGTAATTTAACAACAAACATCACTTAATATAACAAATTTCACACTTAAGTAGACACACTAAGTAGATTAAAGAGATGCCACACTAAGTAAACAAATATTGTTGCCAAAATCAGTAACTTAAATAAAAGAGATGACACACTAAGTAAACCAACAGCTCAGCCAAAACCAGTAACATACATAAAAGATATGACACAATAAGTAAACCAACACCTTAGACAAAACCAGTAACATAAATAAAAGAGATGTCACACTAAGTAAACCAACAACTTAGCAAATATTTGGACACTTCAAGAAAACAGATTCCACAATTATATTTTTTGAACAAACAATGGCCATTTTTTACAAAGAAGTTGATACATTTTAATCTAATTTTATGAACATTCAAGAAAGGCAACACACAAACTATTATCAGAAAATAAAAAGATACAGTTTTAATCCATACTACACTAACTTAGTAAATCATGCATCAGAAATTCAAGATCAATGGCAAGAGTAATCTGGTATACAAAAACCAATTTGACCAAAGCTGGCAGCAAAATTTCAGTCACACAAATCTATTATCAAATAAAAAAGAGAAAAAGGGTAAGAAAATACTACCAAATTTATTAATAGCTAGTGGAATAGGAAATCCAACACTAATGTCCACATTGAACAATCTACCAAAAAGATTCCATCAACAATAAATCAGGACCTGTCACGACCCGATTTCTTGGTCATGATGGCACCTACAACCCCCCAGTAGGCGAACCAATCCCCGTAGCTCGGAACAATTAGTAATGGGCTACTTTCTAATAGTTTAAGTGGAAGAACAAATAAATAAGCGGAAACAAGGGAACAAGATGAATAAACTGGATAACCAGAGTAATATAAATACAAAACAAAAGCTACACCAACCCAAAACCTGGTATCATAGTGTATAAGAGCCAAACTACATCAGGAGTACAAAGGTACAAAAGTAAAATATACATGATGTCTCCCAAACTACAAGAGTACAAAATAAATCAAGGATAAACTAGTCAAGCTTTGAACGCCAAAAGCTCATCCTCAGCCTAGATGATCCCAAACAGCACCCCGCACGAGTCTCCGATGCTATAACGACGATGGTCCTTACTAGGATCTGCACCAGAAGATGCAGAGGGTAGTGTGAGCACCAAATGTGAAGCATAAGGTACCCAGTAGGTATCATAGGCCGACTGGGCACATATAAAGTAAAAGAGCAATAGAAGACAGAATAGAAGTAAACAGTCGTGACAATCAACGACAAAGTACACAGGAACTAGCCCAGAGGGAAGACAACAGAAAGCAACAAGCAAGGCTAGAAAATCGAATATATACATGGCAAACACAGGTAAAAGTAGTAACGATGCACTTGAGATCATCACAACAACAGTATATATGCATAAGTCTAGAAATGGACGGTATACCGGTAACCTCAAGTATAAGGAATGGGAGAGAAGTGTAAAGTAGACATGCTCAAAAATAGTAAACAATAACCAAACTAATCACAACAAACAGTCACCAACAACACCGTCGTAACCAAGATCTAAGCACAATAATCACAACAATCTCATTCCAGAAACCAACATCCCCGCTGTAACCAATCTCACACTCAAGACAGAAGTAATGATGATAGGACTCTACCTACACTCCCTCGGCTGCCCATACAACCGAGAAACGCAAACAAGTGAAAACAAACCCTTCGCCATCCTATACTATCAGAGCGTACAATCAACAATCAACAGACAAGGTTGGTACCTCACACAGATGAAAGATATGATGCCATGCTAAGTAAAAGTGCTCAAAGTACCATATGTCACCCGCTTCCAGCGACCTATAAGGCCAAAAATATGGGATCCATGGAAGGTCCCACCCGTATACCACTACTACACCGTATACCCTCCCTCCGGCACCCGTAGCTCGCAGCTTCTGGTCCAGAATAACAAGGTCCATGGAGGCCCCCGATCAACATACTAGATGCCTCGCATCCTCAAGACAATCCCCAAGTAAAGTTTCCTGGAGGGTATCCAGTTCTAAAACAGTAAGCCCAAAAGCTCTAGCACTCGGCCCCACCTAGTCCAGCAACACCCCAGATGCTGTAGTATAAAAGTAGGGCACCCGACCCTATCGAGCCCAAGAAAAGTGGAACAATTGACAAAATGTCTTTTAAAAATTTCCTAACCCTAAGAAGATCCACAAGACAAGTCAAAACCATTTCCAAATCTTTTCCAGAAAAAATAGGCCCCCCGGGCCATGCAAAGCTTAGAAAACAGTTCCAGAAAGCCCGAAGCCATAACAGTAGTAAAACATAGGAAAACCTCTCTATATGCATGGAAATGGCATGATCAAACACACAATAGCCTCCCCACAGCTCATAATCAACCTATCGGCCCTGCACAGGCTCCAAAGCTACTCAACAAGCATAACCAGCCTAGAAGGATAATTCTATGTCCGGGACTCACGGACTTTCCCAATGATCCCACCGTCTATGTTCCAGAGTCAACAAGGCCTCACAGGACCGCAAGGGTAATAATATCGATTAACAAGAATACTGCACACAATGGAGAAAAGAACGGGATAGATCATGGAAAAGTGATCAAGGTTTGTGGTACCAACCTAATAACCCAACCCAAGGATGCCAACTAGTACAATTTTACCAGATATAGGCAAAGTCTAGGGAGTTAAGCTATAACCTACCTGTCGTCTGACGACAAGCTGCGGGAATGACGATATCCAAGGCCGAGCTGCTCTAAGAAGCTTCGAACGAGAATCAAACTATCAAATTCATGAATATAATGTTAAAATGAGTCTAACGGTACCCATATTTCTATAATTGTAGCCGGGTCGATATCCGGGTCAAAAGCGGGCCTGTGGGGCCCACAACCTAAAACCAAAAACGAAAAGAGCCACGACGACCCCAATGGTGCCAAAAAGCTATACTCCAAATTTGAGCACAATTAGTCAAGAGAAAGGGAGCCAAATCAGCTCGCCAAGATTGGGGTTTAAGGAGTGGAAATTTACAAAAACAAACGGAAATTGGGCAAGGATTACTTACCACAAAGGCAAAAACCTGAGTCAAGAAGAATAATCTACCACTCCCATGAGCATGCACCAGCTGGATGGCTAGAATTCATAAGCAAGAACTCAAGCTTAGAGAAGGACATTAATAGAAGTTTTAAGGAATTTCAAGAGAAGAGGGAGCTTACCAAACGACGAAGAAGTACGGAAAATCCACATACAATCGACTTCCCAAGGCTTGGAATCAATATAGAGCAAATCGTTGGAGAGAATTTAGAGTTTAGAGTGAGAAAAAGTGAGAGAGAATGCTGGAAAATGAACACCCAACTTTATATACCTGGTGGAAAATGGTCATCGCCATCAGCGCTAGACCAGCGCCAACAGCACTATCGCGCTAAGGGCTGGCAGGTGCTGAGGCGCGATCGCGATGGCCTTGGCGCGATTGCGCTGAAGGCTGGCCTGCAACTAATTTTTCGTAACTTTTTAAAAACTCCACGAGGTGTTCCAGGCACAATCGGAAACTGATATTCAAAAACCAAAAATGCTAATAGAGGGGAAACGACGTTCCAGACTCAATGTAATCAACGAAACTTCCATACGAGGTCGTTTTGGAGAAATGTTGACCCAAGTCAACACTAACGAAAAGGAACTCAAGGGATCGAAATGAGTCTGGCCCTCCCGGAACCCAAACCAACCACCTTTCTAGCCCAAACTCAACATTCCATAGCTGATGGAATCGTCAAATTTTGAATCCGACACTCCGATCATCAAAAGTCACCCGAAGTTACACTTTCAACTCCAAATGGACTGAAACCTGAGAAAACCATACAAAACCCACACCGGAAGTTCTCAGGCCTCAACTAAAGGTCTAACTAGACCAAACTCATTGCTCCGGAGCTAACGAAACTGTTAGGATTCAATTTCGAGCACGTTAGCTAAGAATGTTAACCAAAGTCAATGATATTCTAAGTTTAAGCTCTAAAATAGGCAAACAGTCAAAACGACCAAACGAACGGCCAGGGCACCGGACCACTGGTCTCAGCAAGCGATAAATGACTTGGGACCGCTACAAGAAGGCTCTAACAGTGCAATGAATGCGTAAAGGTGAGGATGACCGGAAGGGCCATCATAATATCCACTACTAAAAAGACTTTCATCTTTGAAAGTCAAGAAGAAGGGAGCACCTGAAGGCTCGAACAACTGCGGATACTGAGCACGCAACTCACTCTCAGTCTCCCAAGTAGCCTCCTCGACCGGATGGTGCCTCCACTAAACTTTCACAATTGGGATCTCCCTAGATTTCAATCTCCTGATATCTCTGGCTAGGATGGCTATCGGCTCCTCAACAAATGATAACCTCTCAACCAACTGAACCGAATCCTAATGCAACACATGAGACTCATCTGGTATATACCGGTGCAACATCGAGATATGAAACACTGGGTGAATAGCTGAAAACATTGGAGGCAATGCTAATATGTAGGCAACACTACCAACCCTCTGTAGAATCTCAAGCGATCCAATAAACCTGGGGCTAAGCTTGCCCCTCCGACCAAATCTCATCACACCCTTCACGGGTGATACACGAAGGAAAACCAGGTCACCAACACTGAACTCTAAGGCATGAAGTCTACGATCAGCGTAGCTCTTCTGCCTACTCTGGGCCACTGTAAGTCTATCTTGGATCAAATAGACTCAGTCCAAGGAATCTCTAAGCAAATCCGTACTCTACGGTCTGGACTCTAACCCATCAAACCAACAAATGGGCGATCTACAACACCTACCATACAAAGCGTCAAAAGGTGCCATGCCAATGCTCGAATGAAAGCTATTATTATACGTAAACTCAGCCAATGGCACGAACTGATCCCATGAACCTCCAAAGTCAAGTATACAGGCCCGAAGCATGTCCTCCAGGACTTTAATGGTCTTATTGGACTAGCCATCTGTATGAGGGTGGAACGCAGTACTAAGCTGAACCTTCGTACCTAAATCCCTCTGTATAGCTCTCTAGAACTGAGTATCGCGGTCTGAAATGATAAAAGTTGGGACCCCATGCAACTGTACAATCTCATGAATGTAGATTTGAGCTAACCTCTCTGCCCCGTAGGAAGTCTAAACCGGAAAGAAATACGTTGACTTAGTCAGCCTATCCATGAACACCCAAATTGAATCAAACCTCTGAGTAGTACGAGGAAAACCAACAACAAAGTCCATAGCAATACCTTCCCACTTCCACTTAGGAATGGGAAGTCACTGCATCAAGCCACCTGGTCTCATATGCTCGAACTTCATCTGCTGACAGTTCAAGCATCGAGATACAAACTCTGCCATGTCCTACTTCATACCACCCCACTAGTAAAGTTGCATCAGATCTCTATACATCTTCGTTGCGCCAGGATGAATGGAGTATCTGGAACAATGTGCCTCATGGAGTATCAACTGTATCCAATCACCAACTCTTGGAACGCATAGTCAACCCTCAAACCTCATAACCTCATCAGAACCCAAGGTAGCCCGGCTGGCCTTTGCCCCGAACCACCTGATCACAAAGGCCACACAAACTCTGATCCTCAAACTGTCGGCTCTGAATCTGATCAAATAAAGTAGAGCAAACCTCAACACTGGCAAGAACTCTGCTGGGATCCGATAAGTCAAGCCTAACCAAACGGTTAGCCAAGGACTGGATGCCTAAGGCTAATGGTCTCTCAGAAATTGAAAGTGAAGCTAGGCTGCCTATACTCACCGCCTTCCGACTCAAGGCATCCACTACCACGTTTGCCTTGCCCGGATAGTATAGAATAGTGAAATCATAGTCCTTCAACAACTCAACCCATCTCCTATGCCTTGAGTTCATCTCGCACTGACTCATAATGTACTGAAGACTATGATGGTCGGTGAATGTCTCACAATGAACTCCATATAGATAGTGACTCCAGATCTTAAGCGCGAAGACTACCGCCGCTAACTCTAAGTCATGAGTGGGGTAGTTGCGCTCGTAAACTTTCAGCTGCCTCGATGCATATGCTATCACTTGATCCTGCTGCATCAACACACAACCAAGGCCAACCCCTAAAGCATCACAATACATGGAGAAAACCTAACCCTCAACGGGTAAAGTAAGAACTGGAGCTGAAGTCAATAAGGCCTTAAGCCTCTGAAAACTATCCTCGCACTGATCAGACCACTGAAATGGAACATCCTTCCTAGTTAGCATACTCAGGGGTGCTTCTATGGAAGAAATCCCTCAACAAACCGTCTGTAGTAACTGGCTAACCTAATAAAGCTGCGAACCTCGATAGGAGTGGTAGGTCTAGGCCAACCACGAACCGCAGAAATCTTACCTGGATCCACTCTAATCCCATCCTTAGACACCACGTTTCCTAGGAATGCAACTGAATCAAGCCAAAACTCACACTTTGAGAACTTGGCATAAAGACGGTGAACTTTCAAAGTCTGTAGTATAGTCCTTAAATGTTTCTCATGCTCACCCCTACTCCTCGAGTATATCATAATGTCATCAATAAAGACTATCACAAACATATCTAGGTACGGGCTAAGCACCCTAAGCATCAAATCCATAAAGCCTGCGGGGGCATTAGTCAACCCAAAATACATCACCAGGAACTTATAGTGACCATAACGTGTCGTGAATGCTGTCTTAGGGATGTCCTCCGCCCTAATCCTCAACTGATGGTAGCCGGACCTCAGATCAATATTCGAAAACACGGCAGAACCCTGAAGCTGATTAAATAAGTCATCAATCCTAGGCATCAGATACCTATTCTTCACAGTCACCTTATTCAACTACCGGTAATCAATACATATCTGTGTTGACCCATCCTTCTTCTTCATGAAAAGAACATGAGCACCCCAAGGAGACACACTCAGTCTAATAAACCCCTTAGCTAACAAATCCATGAGCTACTCCTTAAGCTCCCTCAACTCAGCAGGAGGCATACGGTATAGAGGGATAGAAAAGGGCCTGGTGCCTGGCTCTAACTCAATGGCGAATCAATATCCCTCTCTGGTGGAGGGCCTGGCAGGTCAGTAGGAAACACATCTAGGAAGTCTCTAACCACAGGAACAGACTCAGGAGACGTAGGGTCAGCACTAGCATCTCAGACATATGCTAGATAAGCTAAACACCCATGGGATATCATCTTCCTAGCTCAAAAACAACAAATGATCCCAGACGATGCATGGGTAATAGAGCCCTGCCACACAACCGGGGATACACTAGGCACGACTATGGTAATGGTCTTGGAATAGCAATACAAAACCGCACGGTGAGGGGATAACTAGTCCATGCCCAGTATCACATCAAAATTCAACATATCAAGTATCATCAGGTCAGCCCAAGTATCCAAATCACCAACAAATATCACACAGGATCTCACAATCCGATCCACTACTAAAGAATCTCCTACTGGGGTCAAAACAGAAATAGGCACAGACAATGGCTCACTAGCCAACCCCAAACAAGGAGAAAGTAGGTAGATATATATGAACAAATGGATCTAGGATCAAACAAAGCATAAGCTGGCTGACGACATACAAAAATCGTACTTGTGATCACAGTATCTGAGGCCTCTGCCTTCGGTCCCCCAGGGACCGCATAGAACTGACGACGACCTCCACCTGCCTGACCGTCATCCCTACCACATGCTCTGCCATGCGGAGCACCACCTCTACCCTGACCACCTCCTTCCCGAGCTGGTGGCTAAACAGAGTGAATACGCTAAACCATACCCCACTGGGGGCAATCTCTAGAATAATGGCCACTAACTCTGCGCTCATAACAGGTTGTATCCCGCTGGGGGAAATCTCTATCAAAATGATCACTAACCCAACACTCATAGCACGACCTTGATGGCCCACCCTGTTAAGATGGACCCGCTGAACCTGTGTGGCCACCTCAGCCTGATGCCTCAGAAGCAGTACCCCTCACAGACTGACCATTGTGACCATGCTGACTGCTCTAACCCTGCTCAAACTGTGAACCCGAAGCCTGAATTTAAGCCTAAACTGGTCGATTAGACTGACCCTGATGCTTCTGTGGCTGATAACCTTGGATCCACTGGTTGAAACCTCTACCACCATGCCTAAAACCACTGTAACCACCCTGATGTCGAGGCCTCTTATCTCTGGCCCCGGTGTCATAACGAAGCAAATCCTCAACTGTACAGGCATAGTCTGCAATGGCCTGGAATGACCGACCGCTAGCAACTAGTATCTATGCAGGCTCTTTGAACTCCCTCTGTAGCCCCTAAATAAATATATGGACCCTGTCGGCCTCAGTAGGCATAATCATGGCCTCAAATGGAGCAAGTTGATGGAAATGGGTCTCGTACTCTGAGACGGTCATTGAATCTTGGGAAAGTCTAGTGAACTCCTCCCTTTGACGCTCTCTGTCGCTATGTGGCAAGAACTTGGCCATAAAAGCCTCATAGAACTCAGACCAGGTCAAGGGAGGTGACATAGAAGGCCTGCAAGCAACCTGTGCTCTCCACCATAACTTCGGTGGACCTTCCAGCTGATATGAAGTATAGCCAACTCTGTGAGTCTCTAATAACCCCAAGTGATACAATATCTCCTCATAGGTGGTGATAAAATCGTGGGGTTTTGACCTTGTGTACCAGCAAATCTCGGTGGTGCCAATCTCAGAAACCTACCCAAGGCCTTATGCTCCCCATCTGTCATGGAAAGGCGAGGAGCAAGAGGTTGGGAAATCGATAGGACTGGAACAACCTCAGCATGGGGAGCTACAGTAACAGGCTGCGCTCTTGAACTCTGAACACCTTGGGCTACCCCTTGAGCGTATGTTTGTGCTGCCTCAGAAGGACGCTCCCCAATCATACCCAAGAGCTGAACAAGTAAACCCCGAACATCTGAAGATTGATCTGGGGCTAAAACTGGCATAGAAACTGATGCTTGAACTGGCACTGGAGCTGGTAGTACCTGGGCCATCCCCGGGTCCACATGCTGATGCTCTAAAGCTAACTCTAGCTCATAGTCATACTTCGGCTCTATATCAACCCTAGAGGCCCTAGCAGGCACCGCTGCCCTGAGACAACCTCTAGCCTTGCCCTTGCGACCACCCCGACCCCTAGCTGGAGTTGGAGGTGCAGGGGCATGAGGCTCTCCTGCGCCTGAAGCTGATGATCTCGTACGAACCATCTGCACAAGAGTGAACCAGAACAAATGAGATTTACAGGAACCTCCAAGGATACTATGCACGAAAGAGAAGCAAGAAAATTCCATTTCCCTAAGATGTCACTATAGACTCCCGAAGATTGAGCACGGACGTCTCCGTCCCGATCCGCAGGACTCTACTAGACATTGGCTCCTATACTGATGACACCAGTGAACCTAGGGCTCTGATACCAAGCTGTCACGACCTGATTTCTCGGTCATGATGGCACCTATAACCCCCTAATAGGCGAACCAATCCCCATAGCCCGGAACAATTAGTAATGACCTACTTTCTAACAGTTTAAGCTGAAGAAAAAATAAATAAGCAGAAGCAAGGGAACAAAATGAATAAACTACATAATCAGAGTAATATAAATACAAAGCGGAAGCTAAACCAACCCATAACCTGGTATCATAGTGTATAAGAGCCAAACTACATCAGGAATACAAAGGTACATGAGTAAAATATACATGATGTCTCTGAAACTACAAGAGAACAAAATACATCAAGAATAAACTAAAGTCAAGCTCTGAATGCCTAGAGCTCACTCTCAGCCTGGATGATCCCAAAAAGCACCCCGCACTAGTCTCTGATGCTCTAACTGCGATGGCCCACACTAGGATCTGCACTAGAAGATGCAGAGGGTAGGGTGAGCAACAAATGCGAAGCATAAGTTACCCAGTAGGTATCATAGGCCAACTGGGCACATATAAAGTAAAACAGCAATAGCAGACATAATAGAAGTATATAGTCATGACAATCAACGGTAAAGTACACAGGAACTAGCCTAGAGGGAAGACAATAGAAAGCAACAATCAAGGCTAGCAAATCTAATATATACATGGCAAACACAGGTGAAAGTAGTAACGAAGCACCTGGGATCCTCGTAACAACAATATATATGCATAAGTCTAGAAATGGATGGTATACTGGTAACCTCAAGTATAAGGAAAGGGAGAGAAGTGTAAAGTAGACATGCTCAGAAATAGTAAACATTAACCACACTAATCATAACAAACACTCACCAACAGCCCCTTTGTAACCAAGCTCTAAACACACTAATCACAACAATCTCATTCAAGAAACCAACAGCCCCGTTGTAACCAATCTCATACTCAAGACAGAAGTAATGATGATAGGACTCTAGCTACAATCCCTCGGCCGCCCATACAACCGAGAAATGCAAAAAAGTGAAAACAAACCCTTCTGCATCCTATACTACCAGAGAGTACAATCAACAATCAACATACAAGGGTGGTACGTCACGCAGATGAAAGATATGATGCCATGCTAAGTAAAAGTGCTCACAGTACCATATGTCACCCACTTCCGGTGACCTATAAGGCCCAAAAGACAGAATCCATGGAAGGTCCCACCCGTATACCACTACTACACAGTATACCCTCCCTCTGGCACCTGCAGCTCACAGCTTCTGGTCTGGAATGGCAAGGTCCATGGAGGCCCCCGACCAACATACTAGATTCCTCACATCCTTAAGACAATCCCCAAGTAAATCTTCTTGGAGGGTATCCAGGTCTAAAAAATAAGCCCAAAAGCTCTGGATCTCAGCCCTGCCTAGTCCAGCAACACCCCCGGATGTTGTAGTATAAAGGTAGGGCACCCGACCCCGTCGAGCCCAAGAAAAGTGGAACTATTGACAAAATGTCTTTTCAAACTTTCCCTACCCCAAGAAGATCCACAAGACAAGTCAAAACCATTTCCAAATCATTTCCGTCAAAAACCAGCCCCCCGGGCCATGCAAAGTTTAGAAAATAGTTCCAGAAGGCCCGAAGCCATAACCCTAGTAAAATGTAGGAAAACCTCTCTATATTCATGGAAATGGCATGATCAAACACACAATAACTTCCCCGCAGCTCACAATCAACCTATCAGCCCTGCACAGGCTCCAAAGCTACTCTGCAAGTATAACCAGCCTAGAAGGATAATTCTATGTCCGGGACTCACGAACTTTCCCAATGATCCCACTGTCTATGTTCCAGAGTCAACAAGGCCTCGCAGGACCTCAAGGGTAATAATATCAATTAACAAGAATACCACACACAACGGAGGAAAGACTGGGATGGATCATGGAAAAGCGGTCAAGGTCTGTGGTACCAACCTAATAACCCAACCCAAGGATGACAACTAGTACAATTTTACCTGATATATCCGAAGTCAAGGGAGTTAAGACGTAACCTACCTGTCGTCTGACGACAAGCTACGGGAACGACGATATCCGAGGTTGTGCTACTCCGAGAAACTCTAAATGAGAATCAAACTATCAAATTCATGAATATAATATTAAAATAAGTCTAGCGGTACCCATATTGCTAAAATTATAGTCGAGTCAATATCCAAGTCAAAAGTGGGCTCGCGGGGACCATAACCTGAAACCAAAAACAAAAAGAGCCACGACGACCCCAATGGTGCCAAGAAGCTATGCTCCAAATTTGAGCATAATTGGCAAAGAGGAAGGGCGCCAAATCAGCCCGCAAAAATTAGGGTTGAAGGAGTGGAAATTTATGAAAAAAAATGAAAATTGGGCAAGGATTACTTACCACAAAGGCAAAAACCCGAGTCAAGAAGGATAATCTACCACTCCCATGAGCATGCGCCAGCTGGCGGCCAAAATTCACAAGCAAGAACTCAAGCTTAGAGAAGGGCACCAATGGAGGTTTTAAGGAATTTCAAGAGAAGAGGGAGCTTACCAAACGACGAAGAAGTATGGAAAATCCAACCACAATTGACATCCCAAGGCTTGGAATAAATATAGAGCAAATTGTTGGAGAGAATTTAGAGTTTAGAGTGAGAAAAAGTGAGAGAGAATGCTGGAAAAATGAACACCCAGCTTTATATTATTGCTGGAAAATGGCCAGTGCCATCGGCGCTAGGACAGCGCCAACAACACTGAAGGGGTGGCAGGTGCCTCAGCACTATCGCGCTGGGAGGGGTGCGATCGCGCTGAAGGCTAGCAGGCACTGAGGCGCGATCGCACTGGCCTTGGCGCGATTGCGCTGAAGGCTGTCCTGCAACTTTTTAAAAACTCCACGGGTTGTTTCGGGAACAATCGGAAACCAATATTCAAAAACTAATAATGCTAATAGAGGGGAAACTGGACTCAACTGAATCAACAAAACTTTCATACGAGGTCATTTCAGAGAAATGTTGACCCAAGTCAACACTAACGAAAAGGAACTAAAGGGCTCAAAATGAGTCCAACTCTCCCGGAACCCAAACCAACCACCTTTCTAGCCCAAACTAAACATTCCAGAGCTGATGGAATCATCGGATTCCGAATCCGACACTCCGATCATCGAAAGTCACCAAAAGTTACACTTTCAACTCTAAATGGACTGAAAACTGAGAAAACCACACAAAACCCACACCAAAAGTTCTCAAGCCTCAACTAAAGGTCCAACTAGACCAAATCCATCGCTCCAGAGCTAACAAAACTGTCAGGATTCAATTTTGAGCACGTTAGCTAAGAATGTTGACCAAAGTTAATGATATTCTAAGTTTAAGCTCTAAAATAGGCAAACGGTCAAAATTGTAACACCCCATACACGTATCCAGCTATCAAATCCTAAATCCATCAAGGTTGCTGCATTTTCTGTAAACCGTGTGGTCACCACGGGCAGTGCCATGGGCGTCGCAGCTCAGATGGCCCGTGGGGTTCCCCGAGAAGACCGCACAGTTGAACTGTGCCAGCTGCCTCTGTCTGACGAGAGTCGTAGGTGCGATGGTCCATAGGACCCATCGTCGGAATAGTCCAGCCATCCCTCCCTATCACCCAGTCCTCCCGATGGGCTAGGCCACGGGAGTCACAAGTGCGATGGGCCGTAGGAGCTCACCGGTAAAAGGGACCAACAGACCCCAACCCAAGCACCCATGCCTGATGCCTTGGCTGATGAGCCGTCATTGGTACGAAGCCCGTCGAGTAACCCGTAAGGCGGCCCATTTCCAGATTATTTTTCATTTAAGTTCTAGGGGTATTTTAGTCATTTTCCATCATATTATGTATTAAGTGAAGTCATTTTGACTATTTCTAGGAGGGTTTTCACCCATATTACCCTAAGTCCCTCTTAAGTTCATCATTCTTCACTCAAAAAGTAAAGTTCCTCTCAAGCTCAAGTCTCCAAGCTCCAAGTCAAGTTTCCTAATTCTTTTCCAATGAAGTGGGTAATCTTCCACCAAGGTATGTGGGTCTTTAACAATTGGTTCCTTTCACCCTTGTGCCCAAAATACCCAATTCTTATGTTGAAATATAAACTTATGAAATTAGGGTTTTGATCTAACTTGGGGAAAGTTTATGAAATCAGTTTCTACATTTAAATTCATAGTTTCCTCTTGATTACTCATGATTTAAGTATGATTCTCTTATTGGTTTCAAAAGCCCAAGCATGAAAGTTGATTTCTAGCATGAAACTATGAATTTGCATGTTTTCAAGAGAAAGTTGGCATGATTAGATATCATGGCCTTTATGTATTTATGAAATTAAATGCCTAATTCTTCAAGTACGAATTTAGAAAGAAAAGCATGTTTTGAATTATGGCTATGCTAAGCTTTATGAACTATGATATGAACGTTGCATGATACCCGATGTGTTTTTATGCTTTATGAATAAGATTTGGAATGAGAGTATGCCCTTATTATGAACAGGATTTGGCATGAGAGTATGCCTTCATGATTATGAGCTATATGTATGCATGTTTTGGGAGTAGTATTTAGCACCGAGAGGAAGAGGTGAGAGTACCCTTAGTCCCATAAACTACGTTGCCAGCGTAGGTCATGATATGATATGAGATGTGCCTTAAAGGCTTGCGAGAGTGGATCCACGTTTTTATGTATGGTGTCCTTGCCTTAGTGGGGCATAGGACAGCTTTGCCAACTAGGGTTATATAGTTGGGTATGGTGGCTTGTTCCTTGGCAGGTTTCAAAGTCATCTTTGCTAACTGGGGTTATACAGTTAGATTCCACGTAGCTCACGTGGTCTCATGTCGGTTATAAGAAACTCCCGTGTGTCATGTTTTCAAGTTTTCTAAGCTTTATGAACTTTTATGAACTATCATCTTGAAGTTGGCTTTTGCCTTATGATTAGCTTTTCACGTTGAGATCTTTCATGATACTTTATTATGCATGACATATGTTCAAGTACATTTTTAAAGCATGTTTTCCTTATTTATGCATCGCTCACATACTTAATACATTCCATAGTACTAATGCATATTGTGATGCATCCTTTTATGATGCAGACTCATGTACCCCTTCTCAGCTTCCTGGCTAGAGTCTCAGGACACATTCTTAGTCAGCTGTGGTGAGTCCTCATGGTTCGAGTACTAGTTATGTTTTCCTTATGTTAGCTTTACTTCTATACTCCAAGTTAGCTAGGGTCTTGTCCTAGCAACTCTTTATATTATGACTAGAGACTTTCAGACATAGTTTGTACTCGAGTTCTTTTTTTGGATATTGTATGTTATGGGGTTCTTAGACCCTTATTGATGTTTTCCTTATTGGATTTTCGTATTATGCTTCCGCTTATCTTTGTTATGCTCGAGAATGCTATGACCAAGGGTTAGCTTGGGATCTTTGTGGTCCCGAGTCCCATGTTACGTCTAAGGGGTAGCCTCGAGTCATGACAAAAATGACCAAACAAATGGCCAGGGCACCGGACCACCGGTCCCAGCAAGCTATAAATGACTTGGGCCGCTACAGAAAGGCTCTAACAGTGCAATGAATACGTAAATGCAAAGATGACCGAAAGGGTCATCACAAGACCACACACAGTAGTTATTTAATAGCACATACAACAACAAAATCTCACAATTATACCATACCTAACAGTAACAAATTAAGACAAAAAACAATAGCTAATTTAATAGCACATGCAACAGCAAAATCTCATAATTATACTATACCTAACAATAACAAATTAATAACAACACATAGTTGTAACTAAATCATACATGAAACAGAGAAATCCAATAATTTTACCATACCTACCAGTACTAAATTAACACCAACACACAGCAACAACTAAATTCTAACAGCAAAATCCAATAATTTCACTAACCCTAAAACAAACAAAGTAAGATCCACTCACAGTGACAACCTAACAGCACATACAATAAGAAAATTTGACCATTTCACTAACTCGTATCTCAAAACTTGAAGAGGAAACAAAAGATTAAAGAAAAATACCTTCAAAGGTCGGACTTGTTGAAGAAATTCAAGATTTATCAGGTCCAGCCGCAGTCACAAACAGATTTAGCTTAAATCTGAGAGATTTTGCTAAAATCGTTTCCAACTCCAACTATAGTACCCAAAACACCAACTAAAATCATACAAACCCTCAAAGATATGAGAGGGGTTGGCAGATTTTAGATCCTAATACTCAATTACGACTAGAGATTAGCACAAATCTGAGATCATTGGCTCGGATTTGTAGTGTAGCTAAGGCTAGAGAAGAGAGAATTTGGTTTAGCCTAGAGAGAGGTTAGAGAGATGAGAGAGTGAGCTAATTTGTTTGTCTGATGAGTGTGCTTTCTAAAATAAGGTAAGGTTTAAAGCTTTGTTTCTAAAAAGTGTTTTAAGAAATAAAGAAAAATATTTTTTTCATTGGCGGGTGCCCAAAATTATTGAGGGAAAATGTGCAGGGAAATTTGATGAATTAATAAACCGTTCCGACAAATAAAAAAATTCAAATAACCGTTACAATAGATGCTTTTAGTGTAACAAATGCAAGACCGTTGCTATAGGTAAGTCTATTGCAAAAGTTATATTCTAATGGCAACGGTCATGTGACTAATCCGTGTCAATAGCTATCAAAATTTTTTGCGACGGTCATAACCGTTGCACTAGACTAGTTATAGCAACGGTTTGAAAATGGTTACTAGCAAGTCTGTTCCCATAGACCCAATTTTTGGTAGTGCATTTAGTACACTATATCAGCATTTTCAGCATGTTCAGTAGAAGAAACTCACTTAGGGATATACTTTTAGCATGACTCATGACTTACAGCTCAGTATCACTAAAACATGATTTACACCTTTTTCAGTAAAAGAGCTTATATTCTACAGTTTTGACTTATGCACTAAAGGTGTTATACTTAGTCCATTTTTCAGCCATGCTTTTAGTGTACAAATATTTCTCATGATTTCAAAGTTAGTGCATTATCTCACATGATCAGTACATTCAAAGTCCTGATCGCATACCTTTTTGTCCTGTATATTTTTGATGATGCAGGTTTTAGTGCTAGCTCCCAGGATCATGGTCAGACAGATCGCAGCCTCCAGTCAGCAGGGAACAAGTTCTCCTTTTTTGGGAACTCTAGTCAGTTAGTAGTTTTAGTAGTTAATTCAATTATTATACATTGATGTAAGATAATTGGGGGTCATATCTCGGCTAACTGTAGTCAGTTTAGTAGAGGCTTCATAGTCAGTCAGTTGTATCAGTTTTCAAATGATTATATATTTTAATTTGTAAAGTTTAGTTTATTACAGTACTCTTAAAGAGCTAAACTGCCATGACTTGAAACCTGGCCAAGATGTAGTTTACATATGCATGCCCCGAGGTTACCCCCTGGATGTAACACGGGACTTGGGACCACAAGTGCCCCAAGCTAACCCTTGGTCATAGCATTCTCAAGCATAACAAAAGATAAGCAGAAACATAATAGATAAAGACAAAATAGCATAAATGGATAGCCAAGCCGAATAGGCATTCAAGATCCAAAAGACTCAAATACTGTCTATGTCTCAAAAGTCTCTACTCATAACATAAAGAGTTGCTAGGACAAGACCCTAGCTAACTTGAAGTACAAAAATAAAAAAGCTAACATAAACTAAGAATGTAACTAGCCCTCTACCTAAGAGGACTCACCAACAGCTGACTGGGAAAGTGGCCTGGGAACTCTAGCCACAAATCTGAGAAGGAACACCTGAATCTGCATCATCAAAGGATGCAGCAAAAAATATGCATCAGTACTATGGAATGTACTGAGCATGAGAGCGATGCATGAATCATGATAAAACAGTTTAAAACATGCTTAAAGTGATTTATTACATAAAGAAAAGGACATGAACAATTAATAAGATAAGAAGCAAAAGTCATAAAGAAGGCTTAAGTTTCATATATAAGATCATATAACTTCATAGTGTAAAATAAGCATGTGGGAGTTTCTCTTAACTGACATTAAACCATGCTGACCTATATGGAGTCCGGTGTCATTGCTCCACACCAAAAAGGTCATCCTAACCTGTCAAAGTTAGAACCATTTCATTTCATACCAGGATCTTGTCATAATAAGCCTCAACATGGGCAACCTATGGTGGCACGTAGTTCTGGGACTAAGGGTACTCTCACCCGGTCCAACTCGGTGCTAAATACTACTCCCAAAACATATATATACATATAACATGAGCTCACATACATGTGGCACATCAATGCCAAACTTGTTCATACTTGTTCATAACATTTTCATACCCAGGATCGTCATACTACTCATGAATTAGGGTTTTGAAATTGATTAATGAGCATTGATGGAACATCGGGTGTCTTATCTTGCATCATACTTCATAAAATGGGAAAACTTGCATACTTCATGACTCTAGTTCAATTTCATAAAACATATACCTTCATAGAACATAGGAACTAGGCATGCATATGCTTGCAAATCCATAATGAACATGCTATAAAAATCCAATTTGCTTAAATCAACTTCGTGCATGTAGAAATTTCCATGGTTAAACTTCAATTCATGAAATAAGATTTAACATGTAAAAACCCATATAAAATCATGCAATTAATAGTAATTTCATAATCAAACCATGAGAGGATCATATTTAGCAAAACCCATAAGAACTGGATAAGAACCCTAATTTGGAGATCATGAAATCAAAATTTGAATTAGGGTTTTGGGCACAAGGGTGAAAGAAACCCATTGTTGAATACCCACATACCTTGATTGAAGCTAACCCACTTGATTTGAAAAGACTTAGGAGACTTGAACTTGGAGTTTGAGACTTGGAGCTTGAAACCCTAACATGAAGCTTGAGAAGATGGAACTCATTTTCTTCTTTTAGAAGTTGATTGAAAGAATGGGAGAGAACTTAGGTCAAGTGGAAATAAAAATCCTCTTAAATAGGCTTAAAACGACTTAGTATAGGAGTTAAAAGAGTGGGAAATTAAAAAAAATACCCCTTGACTTAAGCTTGGAAAAAGCTGGAAAAAATCGACTTTCAGGAACCACAGATGGGTTCCACGGGCCGTAGATCAAACAACGACTCGTGGTTTCCACCCGTCCTTCCTGGCCCAAGAGTCAAGCTGCAGAAGAAAAACCACGACTCAACAAGACAGAGCCGTCATCCAAATGACGAGTCATAGACCTAAGCCGTAGTTCTTGGGGATTATGCAGCCCTCAGACCCAACTTCTACGAGTCGTATACGATCCTTAGTTTAAATTATGGACCGTAGACATCATTCATCATTCCTGTCTAGGAAGTAAGTTGTAGAAGTCATTCTATGAGTCAACAGGATGGACTCGTAGAATGAAACACGGGTCGTAGACTCACTCGTGGAATTTGGGGAAGAAAAGCTGAATTTGACAAACTATGGGTCACTCTACGGACCGTGGTTTTGGTCTACGGTTGTGAACCAACCAGTGGTTTTGAGAATGAAAATTTTAAGGTTCAGTACAGCAACGACGAGTTGAAGTACGGACCGTCGTTCAAAATGATGGTTCGTCGTTCCCATCCGTCATCACTGGCAGCACTACAGTGAACTGCCCATACTTTTTACTCCGGACTAGGATTAATGCGCAGTTGGTGGCGTTGGAAAAAAGAGTAAAAAACCTTTAATTTGGTGTGTACTAGGCCACCTAACTCTTTATATTTTTGGAGGAATGATTGATTGAAATTGACCTTAATTTAGACTTACATGAAAACTTACTTTGGTGAGGTGCTTGCGACTTAACTTGATAATAGAAGTTTATTATGAACATGATTCGCATCCAAAGTACTCACCACACTAGGAAAATGATCATTACACTCATGGAAAAGGTTTGGGTATTAGTTTAGGATTTTTGGGGTGTTACAATATCTCCCTCTTGGGATCATTCGTCCTCGAATGAAGACTAAGCAAGGGAACTCTAGAGAGTAAATATCCCAACCAAAATGAAACATGAAAACCGAAGAATCAACATGAAACTGAACCTTTGAACTTAAAACATGGCTCAATCAACTTCAAAAATATGAATACATTCTAGGATCGTGAGGGAAACTGACGGAATAGATTCGGAAGGACATTCTAAGGATGGAACTATTACCTCAAGTTGGAACCGGATCAGAAGTGGAAGGGTGAGGGTACTTGGCCTTCATGGATGATTTTGCTTCCTAAGTAGCTCCTTCAACTGAGTTGCAAAAGCTGAAGTACTATCGTGGTGACCGACTTCTGATTGAAATAAAAACTGAGCTGCTTTCATGAGACACGTATACATGCTGAGAATGTAAAAAAAATGACCAATGGGATAGGAATTTGATATCTAACGTGATAACTGGTCTAGGATGAGAGTAGGAACTCAGCTAAAACTCATAAGGAACGAATATACTTTAGAGATCGCAGTTAAACCAAAGGAACACCAAACTGAGAGAAGTAGATATACATGAAAACCATTCTCTTCTAAATACCACCCCTACCAATCGCATCTAACAACCTCAACAGCTCATATAAAGGTACTAAGGTCTTAGTCTAACTACCCGATTCCCCAGGTTAAAACCTATCTCGACTAGACCTGTTTCACCTAGAGTTATATCCTAAGAATAGTATTTATTTTTATCACGACAACCAATTAAACTTGAGTTCTTAATCAAAGGGTCACTAGTTGTGCAAAACAGATATCCACATGTATCACATCAGGATATTCAAGCTTATAACTATGGTCACCTTATGGTTTCATAGCTTATCATGTTTAAGGCTTCTCCCATCTTCCTTATCATAACTAGGATTCACAGATTCAAGAACTTCTATAGAGGGACATCCTAAAATTTATTATCTAACTATTTCGCACGAATAATCCTTGCCTCACAATTCACCCATACCTAAAAGTCAAGGTGGAACAAGTACACTAACAAGGAAAAGAAATCTGCTACCTCCCAGCTAGGCTACTATAAGGCCTTCTCCCCTAACACTTATAACAACATAAACTAGAATCATTGAAAGAAAAGAGCAGGAGCAAGAGCGTCATGAATGAAGGATTACAGATTGATCTTAGCTTACACTTAGCGTGATCATGCCGCTCGAGGTGAGGCTTGGAGAGTTGAGCGTAATAGGCATGAGTATTTTACATACTGGTCATATAAGGCACGAATGGTAGGGATCACCACCCCTCGTCATCAAAGGAAAAGGTTAAGGTCTTTAGAATAAGGAAATCATAAGCGCGAATCATTTCAAGGATCAGGTCTGAGCATATACATGACATAACATGATTTGATTAGCCATTGAGGTATTTCTGAAGACTGAATAAGTAAACATAACTGAGCATACTGTGATACATGAGTTCAGAAACATAACGGACCTCAGGGCATAAAGCTGGGATTCATAGAGTCGCAGAGTAAGAGTAGAATCATTGTTTGAAGAAATCACTTGCCATTCTAGAAGCTGAATATGAGCGTGAATCTTAATAGAGTGCGTAAATTGAAATAGAACCATGGCACTGACATGCAAGGCATGCAAAATGGTATCGTAATGGCAGGAGTATACTTAGGATGCTAGGATGGAAATAAGCTTCTGCCTCCCCTCCTAACTTTGTTCTAACACCCAACGACATCACTACCTGAGCCTCCAAAATCTTACTGATTCAACATCCCACTATCTCCCCCTTAGATTCATGATACCCTTCTAAGTCTATAGATCTCTCACCCATCTCTTAAAGGAACTACGATCATTTTACCCTAACGGAACATACACTACTCTAGAATCTAGCCCGAATACCCACTTCCTTCTATAGTCTAAGATCCTCCTTCGCCTAAAAGTATAGGCCTCAACCTTTCTACCTCCACTTTGTTATAAGTTAAGACAACTCACAACCAAACAATAATAGGGGTCCGGGGAATATGGATGCATAAAAGAAGAAAATCTGACGTACCTGACTCAACTTCTATAGGAATACCCTAACTCGGCTGGTTAGGTAATGAAAGGAGCTGGTTTTGGGGCTGAACATCACTTTTGCTCTGCTTAGCTGAGGGGAAATCCTTGATCCTATGGCCTAATTGACAACACCTAAAACACTTCCCTTTACCAACAAGGCACTTAACTAGATGAAACTTACCGCATCTACTACAACGAGGGTACCTCAAGGTCTTCGGAGCCCTATTGTGACAAGACTGAGAATCAAAGGCAGGTGTGCTAACTGAAGATGGGGTTGGTCTGGATGACCTCTGTTGATAAGATGATTGGTTCCACGTTCCGGTCTTCTTGTTCTTCCTCTTCCTCTTCTTTAGTTTTCCTTTCTCATTCAACTGAGTTGTCATGGCTTGAGCCAACATATAGATGACTTCACAAAATTCAGCATTCATAACCTCATCATATGGAGTAGTCGGTTTAGCATTCCTCGTGGGGTTTCTTCGTGGAGACATTATCTGAAATGCGTATAGATGGATTAGAAGAGTAAGTAGAGTCAAACTTTATCGCACGATAGTGAACATGAAGAAGTGAAGTTTTTTCCTAAATAACCTCATAGCCTCTCCATCATAAGTGTGGCACGCTTCACACCCATGAATGATACACTACTTGATGCGGCTTTCATACACCCTAGGACTCTTGAACCTAGCTCTAATACCAAAGTTTGTCATGCCCCGAGGTTACCCCCTGGACGTAACACGAGACTTGGGACCACAAGTGCACCAAGCTAACCCTTGGTCATAGCATTCTCAAGCATAACAAAAGATAAACGAAAACATAATAGATAAAGTCAGAATAGCATAAATGGATAGCCAAGCCGAATAGGCATACAAGATCCAAAAGACTCAAATACTTTCTATGTCTGAAAAGCCTCTACTCATAACATAAAGAGTTGCTAGGACAAGACCCTAGCTAACTCGAAGTACAAAAATAAAAAAGCTAACATAAACTAAGAACGTAACTAGCCCTTGACCTAAGAGGACTCACCAACAGCTGACTGGAAAAGTGGCCTGGGAACTCTAGCCACGAATCTGAGAAAGAACACCTGAATCTGCATCATCAAAGGATACAGCACAAAATATGCGTCAGTACTATATAATGTACTAAGTATGAGAGCGATGCATGAATCATGATAAAATAGTTTAAAAACATGCTTAAAGTGATTTATTACATAAAGAAAAGGACAAGAACAAATAAAAGATAAGAAGCAAAAGTCATGAAGAAGGCTTATGTTTCAAATATAAGATCATATAATTTTATGGCGTAAAATAATCATGTGGGAGTTTCTCTTAATCGACATTAAACCATGTTGAGCTACATGGAGTCCGGTGTCATTTCCCCACACCAAAAAAGGTCATCCTAACCTGCAAAATTTAGAACCATTTCATTTCATACAAGGATCATGTCATCATAAGCCTCAACACGGCAACCTACGGTGGCACGTAGTTCTGGGACTAAGGGTACACTCACCCAGTCCAACTCGGTGCTAAATACTACTCCCAAAACATATATATACATATAACATGAGCTCACATACATGTGGAACATCAATGCCAAACTTTTTCATACTTGTTCATAACATTTTCATACCCCGGATCGTCATACTACTCATGAATTAGGGTTTTGAAATTGATTCATGAGCATTGATGGAACATCGGGTGTCTTATATTGCATCATACTTCATAACATGGGGAAACTTGCATACTTCATGACTTGTAAAATTTGTATGACTCTAGTTCAATTTCATAAAACATATACTTTCATAGAACATAGGAACTAGGCATGCATATGCTTGAAAATCCATAATGAACATGCTATAAAAATCCAATTTGCTTAAATCAACTTCGTGCATGTAGAAATTTCCATGGTTAAACTTCAATTCATGAAATAAGAGTTAACATGTAAAAACCCATATAATCATGCAATTTAATAGTAATTTCATAATCAAATCATGAGAGGATCATATTTAGCAAAATCCATAAGAATTGGATAAGAACCCTAATTTGGAGATCATGAAATCAAAATTTGAATTAGGGGTTTTGGGCACAAGGGTGAAAGAAACCTATTGTTGAATACCCACATACCTTGATTGAAGCTAACCCACTTGATTTGAAAAGACTTAGGAGACTTGAACTTGGAGCTTGAAACCCTAACTTGAAGCTTGAGAAGATGGAACTCATTTTCTTCTTTTGGAAGTTGATTGAAAGAATGGGAGAGAACTTAGGTCAAGTGGAAATAAAAACCCTCTTAAATAGGCTTAAAATGACTTAGTATAGAAGTTAAAAGAGTGGGAAATTATAAAAATACCCCTGGACTTAAGGTTGGAAAAAGCCGACTTTCAGGAACCACAGATGGGTTCCACGGGCCGTAGATCAAACCACGACTCGTGGTTTCCACCAGTCGTTCCTGTCCCAAGAGTCAGGCTACAGAATCAAAACCACGACTCAACAGGACAGACCCGTCATCCAAATGATGAGTCGTAGACCTGAGTCGTAGTTCTTGGGGATCATGCAGCCTTCAGAACCAACTTCTACGAGTCATAGACGATTCGTAGTTTAAATTACGGACCTTAGACATCATTCGTCATTCATGTCTAGGAATTAAGTTGCAGAAGTCATTCTACGAGTCAACAGGACGGACTCGTAGAATGAAACACGGGTCGTAGACTCACTCGTGAAATTTAGGGAAGAAAAGCTGAATTTGACAAACCACGGGTCACTCTATGGACCGTGGTTTTGGTCTCCGGGTTGTGAACCAACCAGTGGTTTTGAGAATGAAAATTTTAAGGTTCAGTACAGCAACAACGAGTCAAAGTACGGACCGTCGTTCTATACAATGGTTCGTTATTCCCATCAGTCATCACTGGCAGCACTGCAGTAAACTTCCCATAACTTTTTACTCCGGACTCGGATTAATGTGCGGTCGGTGGCATTGGAAATAAGAGTCAAATCCCTTTAATTTAGTGGGTACTAGGCCACCTAACTCTTAATATTTTGGGAGGAATGATTGATTGAAGTTGACCATAGTTTAGACTTACATGAAAACTTACTTTGGTGAGGTGCTTGCGACTTAACTTGATAATAGGAGTTTCTTATGAACATGATCCGCATCCAAAGCACTCACCACACAAGGAAAATGATCATTACACTCATGGAAAAGGTTCGGGTATTAGTTTAAGATTTTTGGGGTGTTACAACATAACCCCCCGGTAGACAAGCCAAACCCCAACGATTGCGGAAGACAGTAATAATAATTAAACTAAGGAGAAGCGGAATATATAAAGAAAAGACAGCGCCAATAGCATATATACATACCAACGTACAAAATATACAAAAGAATGGCGCTAAAGTGACCGAATAGACAAAACATACATGAGAACCAACCCGGACGTGGTGTCACTAGTACAAGAGCGACTAAAGTAAGGAGTATCTATACAACAGACTCTGTCTATCCCAAAATACAAAATATAGAGAGGATGTACAAGATGGAAATCATGTAAAGTCTCCAAAAGCGCCGGGAGCTCACCACGTTCCGAACTGCAACAGGCCTCAAATGACAGGAGGGTCAAAGAGGGTGACTCGTACTAGGTGCTGCATCAGAAGAAGATGCAGAGTGTAGTATGAGTACCAAGACAATGGGTACTCAGTAGGCATCATAGGCCGACCGAGCGCAGAAAGATTATATATAAATGATAAGATACAGGAAAGCAGTTAAAATATAGGGATCCACCTAAATCTAGTTATAAAGCCGAAAATCAAAACAACCAAAGCTATAAAAGGTGAAGTAATAACAAGATCAACTCAAATCAGCCAACAATCCAAACGCACCCAAAGCAAATGCAATACGATGCAACAATGATGTAACGTATGAATATATACAACTCAAACTCGGTATCCAGTACTCGGGAGCTCGGGATGGAACATCAAGCTTATCAAATGAGTACATGAAGAAAAAGACCCGAAATAGATCATCGGGGTACCCAAATATGACCTCAGACTCATCAACATATGCTTAAAAGTAAAACTCTAGATAACACATCGGCCACCCTGAATTTAACCTCGGACTCATTAACGTATGCATAAAATTAAAACCCGAGATAACACATCAGGCGCTCGGAATTTAACCTCGAACTCATCAATGTATGCATAAAAACTAAAACCTGAGATAACACATCGGGCTCCTAGAATTTAACCTCAGACATATCAACGTATGCATAAAAAGTAGTATTTTTCCCTTTTCCTCCCAAAATCAGTCGAAATTCCAAAGCAATCCTTTTAAAAGCCTAATGATCATGAAAACCCAATAGTTGCCAAAAGTAGGACTAAAAAGCCTTAAAATCCTTCTTTTTCGTACCGATAAGCATGACAATACAGTATGAGCATATAAATTTCCATATTCAGAGAAAATACGCACAACAAGGCAGAATAGGGCAAATTACCCTCCCAATAAAGAGAACTGACCTGGAACTCCATCCAAATCCAAGCTATGGCCTCGGGCCCACAGTTACACATAACGGTAGACTAAAACAAAAAGGGTACCAAAAATAGAGCAAAAAGCACCGAGAATCTCTACTCTACCGCTAAAACCTCCTAAAAGTATACTAAGGATCCTATACTATCCATAAAGATACTATAAGCTCCTAGGCTAAGGATAACATAACAATTCTAAACTAAAATCTGAAATGGCCAATTAAAGTGATAAATAGGATTTAAGCCTAAATCTATCTAAAATTCAACCTAACATTTCAGTATCAAATAAATATATAAAATCTAACTACACTCAGTCTAGAAAGTAAACCGTAACCTACCTCAGGGCCAAACTACAAGCACGAACCGTCACTTATGTGCCTTTCCCTTCCGAATGGCCTCAGAAAGCTACCACGCTATCAAGAACATAATCTAGGTGTCAAGATGAGAATAGCAATACCCACATTGCTATACGGAAAATCAGGCCAAAAATTGAGTCAGAAAAATGACCCTCAAGGCCCGCGCAATGAAACAGAAAACAAAATTCACAATTATGCTCGCGGTGAGTGAAGGAACCCGTACCAAAAGTTTGGGCACGAACAGAGCTCGATTCGGAGCCCAAAACAGCCTCAAAGTGCTACTAAGGAGTCAAAAATGGGAAAGCTTGGGATTTAAAAGGCGGAAGCTTACCCCAAGAGAAACACGCCACGAAAGTGAGTTGCACGGACTTACGAACATGCGGCCCCAACAGATCTCTACAAGGATCACCCAAACATAAGAATTACAACAATGGAGTTTTAGTGGGAGAATTATGAGAATAAACAAGGAAGAAGGATAGGGGTGACGAGGGGACTTACTTGATGAAGAACACTGATGCAAAGAAGCTGGACAATGGAGCTTGGGAGCTTATCAATAGAGTTGTTCGAAATTATGAAGGAGAAAATAAAGTTGAAGTTTTAAATAGATGCTAGGGGTCCTTACTCGAGATTGCGAAGGACCCCACACGTTCGCGAGGAAACGCTGGCCAGACCATCACGAACGTGATGGTCCAGCCCCACATTCACGAAGAGAAAACTGGACTGGGTCCCAGCTTACTTCATCACGGTCGCAAAGGGTAACCCACATGATTGTGTTGGTCAAGAAGCTAGACCATCGCGAACGTGATTTCCATCTCTCCATCGCAATGAACAACTAGTCTGCAACTTTTATAGCAGAAACCAACTATTCACAGAGGCCAAAAGTTTATCCGACGGACCCTCGAGATTCATCTGGAACCCCGTGAACACAAACCAACCATGTTACTTTACCAGAAACAGTAATCTGGACTCAGTGGAATCAACAAAACTCCCAAAGGAGATCGTTTTAATGAAAAGTGGGCCTCATGCCCAAAACTAACTCGGAACTTAAAACCCAAAAACAAGTCTGGAAGCTCCGGAACCTGAACCAAAGGTCCCTCTAGCCCAATGTCAACATTCCAGAGCTAACAGTGCTGATGGATTTTCCATCCGAGGCTGTCTTCTCTGAATGTTGACCAAAGTCAACCCTACCAGCCAAACTAGCTTGAAAACACAGAAAGTAACACAAAAATCAAACCAAAAGCACTCAGATCCAGACAAATGGTCCCACTAGACCCAAATCATCATTCCGGAGCCAATGGAACTATCAAAATTAGATTCTAAGCATGTTTACGAAGAAAGTTGATCGAAGTCAAAGATTTTCTAAGTTCAAGTTCTAAAATAGAGAAATGGTCATAACAACCTAACAAATGGCCGGGGCACCAAACTGCCAGTCCTGGCAAGCCATAAATAACCTATAGCCACTGAGGGAAAGATCGAAATGTAGAAATAGGATGAAAACCAGAAAATGACCTAGAGGGTCATCACATCAACATATGTTTCAGCTTCCGCATAATGTTTTTTTTAGTTTACATATTTTTATTCAGTTTCTCATGAAGTATGCCAGCATAAGGGTTAACTTAGGGCCACTTTATGTTCCAGGTCCCATGTTGCGTCCAGGGTGTAGGTTTGGGGCGTGACAAACTTGGTATTAGAGCCCATAGTTCAAGTGTCCTAGGGTGTCTGTGAAGCCATGTCTAGTGTAGTCTTGCTTATGGGTGTGTTATGCACCACACTTATAATTATGAGGCTACAGGGAATTTAGGAAATGTTTCCCTTCTTTCATACTCCAGATCGTGCAGTTGAACTATTCCTTATGAAGCGTATACAGGTTTATGCGTTTCTCTATTCCCTCCAACCACACCTCATCTTTGAGGTGGTGAGAATAGTTAAGTTCAGATTCCTATCAGTGAGATGCTCTCATATAGAGTCATCAAAAAGTTAACAGACTACACAAGGGCTTGAGAGGATCCCACTATTGCGTTAAGTCTATTGATTCAAAGGCATGTACCTTCTTTCGCTCGTGCAAGGTGAGCTTATAATAGAATGTGTTCTCAGACCCTCGTCCAGAAATTGTACCATGAATGGTTCCTTAGCTAAAAGGTATGGTTCCCTAAGCACTTGGGTTGTATAATCATGCAACAGTTAGTGTGAATAGAGATGTTATGAGTTATAAGTAGTGAGATGACCCCAGAGCTATAGATATGAATTTAGAAGTATAGTTGCTATAAGGTGAGTATTGGGTTGATAAGTACCTTGGTATTTAGGGAGGAGTAATAAGTTATGTGTAGGTTCTATAGTAGTATGTAGAGGAATAATGATTAGTTAAGGTGACTCAGAGCATGTTTAAACTAGGTGAAGGAGATCCTTGGATGGCAGAAGGGTAGGTGTGTATCCAGATTAGTATGTTGTGCATGATATTCAGGAGATTACAGATAAATGATGTTGAGTCCCTTAGCATGGTTTTAATTCAGTTGATTTTGGTCAATGTGAACTTAGAGATGTGATGTTAGTATATGAATAAGCAAAGGTCAGATAGCTAAGTGTCAGAGGAAGTGGTTATATACGTCAGTAAGAGTATGAATCCTCTAGTGATAGCCTTGAAGGTAAAGAGAAAACTAAGAGATGTCTCAGAAGAAGACCTAGCAAGGGTTTAACATCTTTCAGTTATAGCCTATCAGGGAGAGTTTAGCACCCAGGGGTACAGTGATACCTCAACCTTACAAGAGTTAGTTGATTATAACCTAGTTTGGGAAAGAGATCTACAAACTTAGAAGGGTGACGTTTGAGCTAAGGGGGAGATGATAGAATGAAGATCCAAGTCGAGTCTTGCAACTCAACTAGTATAGAATTCTAGAGAGAGCTCTGATGGTATATTAATCCATTCTTATTCCAGCGGATCTCCTAGTGCTTCAGTCAAGATGGCACCATACTTAGACGTATTTGTGCCAAATTCATGCGCTCCATGCAGATTCATGTCCATGCTCATCTCCTAAAACAACAGAAATTTTTCCAGATAGCAATTCCAATCTTACTCTATGATTCATTGAATACCAGTATTATGTCATAAGGCTCGCTATATATGTAAACTCATGTCTCACAGTATGATTAGTTCTATATACTTAGTTCAATCTTCAAAATATGACTTAATGGCTAATGAAATCATGCTACATCATGTATATGCTCAGACCAGATTTCTTGAATAGTTTGTGCTTATGATTTTCTTACTCTAACCATGATTCCTCTATCCAGAATGTGAGACACTCATTGCTTTTCACTTTACTTCTCAAACCTTACCTTGAGTGGCCAGATCATGCGAAGTATAAGTCAAGACTGATCAGTATTTCTTTATTTGTGATGCTCATGCTCCCATTCTATTCCTTCAGTGATCTTGGCTTATGTTGTTATAGTTGTTACTAGAGGGAACGAAGTAGTATCCTAGATGGGAAGTACCAGCCTTTCCTCTTTTTTGTGTTCCTTTGTAGAAGTTCTTGCAGTTACACTTTCTAGATATGCTAGGGAAAAAGAGAGAAGTCTTAGATAGTGTCAGCTACAAAGAATCCATAGGATGATCATAGTAATATGCTTGAATATCATTATGAAATACATGTGGGCCTCTGCTTTGTTCAACTAGTGACCCATTGATTAGAGTTCAATGTTAGTGGATTTTTGTGATAAGAAGGAATTTCATTCTTGGGAGATAACTCCAGATGCAAGAGACTTAGTCGAGATAGGCTAAAACATGGTGAAATAGAGTAGTTAGACTCAGCCTTTTGCATCTTTACATGCACTGGTGAGAATTTTAGTTGCAAATGGTATGTATGGTATTTAAAAATATTGGTGTAGTTAAAAAGGGTGTTCCTAAGATTGAAAGTTGTCAACCGTATGGTTTAAGGCGAGAATGGTCTTGTTCTTACTCCCTGCCCAGGGTGATCATACCTTATATCTAGTAGCTTCAGCCAGCAAGATAGTAGACTCCTCATATCAGATTAGTTCAGACCTACCGATAATCATTCCTAAGGCCAGGAGGCCTTAGGCTCAGTTCAATCCATGCTAGTAAGTTCAGTCTAGAAGAAACTAGCTTTCTCATACAGTTACTCCTTGCAGTTTTATGTTCCATTTAGCTAACTCAATTTCTAAGAACGCGTTCATTCTTTATGAGTTTCAGCTAAGTCCCTACTCTCACTCCAGACCAATTATCATGTTAGATATTCAGTTTCATATCCTATTGGTGTTCTTATGCTCTCATTATGCATATAGGTCTCACGAATCCATCCAGTTCATATTTCAGTCAGAAATCAGTTTTCATATCAGTACTCCAACTTTTAGAACTTAGTTGGTGGGATTGCAGCTCTTTCCCCCACAACTTCAGCCTAGTTAGTTTTCATTCGAGGATGAATGATCCTTAGAGGGAGATATTGTAGCACCCCAAAAATTCTAAGGTAAGACGTGAACCATTTTCATGAGTGTCATGATCAATTCCTAGTGTGAAAAGTGTTTTAGATGTGAATCATGTTCATAAGAAACTTCCATCAACAAGTTAAGTTGAAAGCACCCCAACACAAGTTTTCATGTGAGACTAAACTAGGGTTCACTTCAAACGATCATAACTCCTGTTTATCCCTGACTATCTTAGGGGAAGATTTCTCTCTTCTCTACAAAGACACTCGAAATACAGTTTAGTCATAGTCAATGGGAATAATATATAGAGATTTATGTAGCCTAGTACCCACCAAATTGAAGGTCTTTAAGTCTTCTTTCCAATGCTATCGACCGTGCATTAATATGAGTCCGGAGTAAAATGTTATTAGTGTTTTACTAAAGGGTGTCTGTCTGTCAAACTGACAGACAGAAACCATGAGAGGAATCCATGGCTCGTGGATCAAACCATGAACCGTGGATTGCATCAATGGAAATCAGACCTGGAACGCAATTTTTTGTCTGAAAACCACGAGAAGGTTCCACGGGTCATGGAATGATCCACGGGTCATGAAAACCAACTCGTGGAAATAGTCCAAAAGCCTGAAAAGTGGTCTGAGAACCACAACTTCCATCCACGGACCGTGGTTTATTCCACGGGCAGTGGTTCATTTCCATGGAACCCGACGACGAGTTTTTTTTAGTAGTTTTACTTAGTTTTCTCAGGGGTATTTTAGACTTTATCCACCTTGCTTTTTATTCCTAAAGTACGTCATTTTGGGCCTATACGGAGAGGTTTTATCCGTATTTAGTCTTTCCCTCTCCTGATTCCATCGATTTAAGTTTCAAGAAAAGAAAAGAATGCTCTTCTCCAACCTTCAGACCTAGGGCTTTCTCTTCCAAGCTTCAAACTTCAGATGTTCTTCAGGGATCTTCTTCCACCAAGTATGTGGGTATTCAATGAGGATTTCCTTTCACCCTCATGCCCAAATTTCATTTTTCAGTTATGATTTCTACAAGTTATGATTCTAGGGTTCATACCCAAACAAGTGTTTTACTATGAATTCGATCTCTTGAGAATCCTACATGACTACTATTCTTGTTAGAACGATTTCTACATGAATTCCTGCAATTAGATTTCAAAACCTCAGATTTTAGAAAAATTGAATCATAGCCTGATTTTACCCAACTATGTATATTTTTGCAAAACTGAATCCCTCAAGATACTATATGTTCCCCGCATATGTTTAAGTGATATTGCAAGAAGTTTTATAGATATGTTCCTTAAATCCCTAGAATTTAGATGAAACAGACTTAGCCTGGATTTACAGCATCTTCTACATGAATTAGCTTTCTTTGCAAGAACTTAGCATGAAATTGTAGTATTCTCACATGAACTAACTTTTCTTCAGAATTTAGCCTAGTCTACTAGTACTCAGTTCTAAGCATAAAAGTACCCAGTTATCAACCATCAACTTTTGAGAAAAATAGAATGCTTTCAGTCTCAACATTACTTTGCATTCTCAGAAAGTCAGTATTTTGAGCTATCCAGTATGTCAGTTTATTTATTTATTAATATTCAGTTAGGAGTAGACTTAACACCGAGCGAACAAGGGGATGAAGGCTCACCCTTCATTTAAGGCTGAGACCTTTAGCAGCAGTCCCTAAGTCCCAGAACTACGGCGCCACCGTAGGTTTTATAGGGGTCACCCATCAGTTTAGGCTTAACACCCTAGTCCCTTATTGGACATCAGATTAGTGTATACATGCCAGAAAATGTTTGTACCCTTGGCATGGTATGAACACCCTCCCAGCCACGGTTATAGGTTGGCCCCATAGTTAGCTCATCTTGGGGTATGTCGGTTAATAGTAGCTCCCGCAGTCCATATTTATTATTGCATGACCTTGTATTCAGTTATTCAGTTATGTTCAGTATTATACAGTTGCATGGATATATACTTGGTCATTGCATCAACTTATACCTTTCAGCTTGCATTCAGCACACTATATCAGTATTTTCAGCATGTTCAGTAGAAGAAACTCATCCAGGGATTTACTTTTAGCATGACTCATGACTTGCAGCTCAGTTGCACTAAAACATGATTTACACCTTTTTCAGTAAAAGAGATTATATTCTACAGTTTTGACTTATGCACTTCAGGTGTTATACTTAGTCCATTTTTCAGTGTCTTTGCCTCTCCTCATTCCATCGATTCAAGTTTCAATAAACGAAAAGAACGCTCTTCTCCAACCTTCAGACCTAGGGCTTTCTCTTCCAAGCTTCAAACTTCAGATGTTCTTCAGGGATCTTCTTCCACCAAGTATTTGGGTATTCAATGAGGATCTCCTTTCACCCTCATGCCCAAAGTTCATTTTTTCAGTTATGATTTCTACAAGTTATGATTCTAGGGTTCATACCCAAACAAGTGTTTTACTATGAATTCGATCTCTTGAGAATTCTACATGACTACTATTCTTGTTAGAAGGATTTCTACATGAATTCCTGCAATTAGATTTCAAAACCTCAGATTTTAGAAAATTGAATCATAGCCTGATTTTACCCAACTATGTATATTTTTGCAAAACTGAATCCCTCATGATACTATATGTTCCCCGCATATGTTTAAGTGATATTGCAAGAAGTTTTATAGATATTTTCCTTAAATCCCTATAATTTAGATGAAACAGACTTAGCCTGGATTTACAGCATCTTCTACATGAATTAGCTTTCTTTGCAAGAACTTAGCATTAAATTGTAGTATTCTCACATGAACTAACTTTTCTTCAGAATTTAGCCTAGTCTACTAGTACTCAGTTCTAAGCATAAAAGTACCCAGTTATCAACCATCACCTTTTTAGAAAAATAGATGCTTTCAGTCTCAACATTACTTTGCATTCTCAGAAAGTCAGTATTTTGAGCTATCCAGTATGTCAGTTTATTTATTTATTAATATTCAGTTAGGAGTAGACTTAACACCGAGCGAACAAGGGGATGAAGGCTCACCCTTCATTTAAGGCTGAGACCTTTAGCAGCAGTCCCTAAGTTCCAGAACTACGGCGCCACCGTAGGTTTTATAGGGGTCACCCATCAGTTTAGGCTTAACACCCTAGTCCCTTATTGGACATCAGATTAGTGGATACATGCCAGAAAATGTTTGTAGCCTTGGCATGGTATGAACACCCTCCCAGCCAGGGTTATAGGTTGGCCCCATAGTTAGCTCATCTTGGGGTATGTCGGTTAATAGTAGCTCCCGCGGTCCATATTTATTATTGCATGACCTTGTATTCAGTTATTCAGTTATGTTCAGTATTATACAGTCGCATGGCTATATACTAGGTCATTGCATCAACTTATACCTTCCAGCTTGCATTCAGCACACTATATCAGTATTTTCAGCATGTTCAGTAGAAGAAACTCACCCAGGGATTTACTTTTAGCATGACTCATGACTTGCAGCTCAGTAGCACTAAAACATGATTTACACCTTTTTCAGTAAAAGAGCTTATATTCTACAGTTTTGACTTATGCACTTCAGGTGTTATACTTAGTCCATTTTTTTGCGTCTTTCCCTCTCTTCTTTCCATCGATTCAAGTTTCAAGAAAAGAAAAGAACGCTCTTCTCCAACCTTCAGACCTAGGGCTTTCTCCTCCAAGCTTCAAACTTCAGATGTTCTTCAGGGATCTTCTTCCACCAAGTATGTGGGTATTCAATGAGGATCTCCTTTCACCCTCATGCCCAAAGTTCAGTTTTCAGTTATGATTTCTACAAGTTATGATTCTAGGGTTCATACCTAAACAAGTGTTTTACTATGAATTCGATATCTTGAGAATCCTACATGACTACTATTCTTGTTAGAACGATTTCTACATGAATTCCTACAATTAGATTTCAAAACCTCCGATTTTAGAAGAATTGAATCATAGCCTGATTTTACCCTACTATGTATATTTTTGCAAAACTGAATCCCTCATGATACTATATGTTCCCCACATATGTTTTAGTGATATTGCAAGAAGTTTTATAGATATTTTCCATTAATCCCTAGAATTTAGATGAAACAGACTTAGCCTAGATTTACAGCATCTTCTACAAGAATTAGCTTTCTTTTCAAGAATTTAGAATGAAATTGTAGTATTCTCACATGAACTAACTTTTCTTCAGAATGTAGCCTAGTCTACTAGTACTCAGTTCTAAGCATAAATGTACCCAGTTATCAACCATCAACTTTTTAGAAAAATAGAATGCTTTCAGTCTCAACATTACTTTGCATTCTCAGAAAGTCAGTATTTTGAGCTATCCAGTATGGCAGTTTATTTATTTATTAATATTCAGTTAGGAGTAGACTTAACACCGAGCGAACAAGGGGATGAAGTCTCACCCTTCATTTAAGGCTGAGACCTTTAGCAGTAGCCCCTAAGTCCCAGAACTACGGCGCCACCGTAGGTTTTATAGGGGTCACCCATCAGTTTAGGCTTAACACCCTAGTCCCTTATTGGACATCAGATTAGTGGATACATGCCAGAAAATGTTTGTACCCTTGGCATGTTATGAACACCCTCCCAGCCAGGGTTATAGGTTGGCCCCATAGTTAGCTCATCTTGGCGTATGTCGGTTAATAGTAGCTCCCGCAGTCCATATTTATTATTGCATGACCTTGTATTCAGTTATTCAGTTATGTTCAGTATTATACAGTTGCATGGCTATATACTTGGTCATTGCATCAACTTATACCTTTCAGCTTGCATTCAACACACTATATCAGTATTTTCAGCATGTTCAGTAGAAGAAACTCATCCAGGGATTTACTTTTAGCATGACTCATGACTTGCAGCTCAGTTGCACTAAAACATGATTTACACCTTTTTCAGTAAAAGAGCTTATATTCTACAGTTTTAACTTATGCACTTCAGGTGTTATACTTAGTCCATTTTTCAGTGTCTTTCCCTCTCCTCATTCAATCGATTCAAGTTTCAATAAACGAAAAGAACGCTCTTCTCCAACCTTCAGACCTAGGGCTTTCTCTTCCAAGCTTCAAACTTCAGATGTTCTTCAGGGATCTTCTTCCACCAAGTATTTGGGTATTCAATGAGGATCTCCTTTCACCCTCATGCCCAAAGTTCATTTTTCAGTTATGATTTCTACAAGTTATGATTCTAGGGTTCATACCCAAACAAGTGTTTTACTATGAATTCGATCTCTTGAGAATTCTACATGACTACTATTCTTGTTAGAAGGATTTCTACATGAATTCCTGCAATTAGATTTCAAAACCTCAGATTTTAGAAAATTGAATCATAGCCTGATTTTACCCAACTATGTATATTTTTGCAAAACTGAATCCCTCATGATACTATATGTTCCCCGCATATGTTTAAGTGATATTGCAAGAAGTTTTATAGATATTTCCCTTAAATCCTTATAATTTGGATGAAACAGACTTAGCTTGGATTTACAGCATCTTCTACATGAATTAGCTTTCTTTGCAAGAACTTAGCATTAAATTGTAGTATTCTCACATGAACTAACTTTTTTTCAAAATTTAGCCTAGTCTACTAGTACTCAGTTCTAAGCATAAAAGTACCCAGTTATCAACCATCAACTTTTTAGAAAAATAGATGCTTTCAGTCTCAACATTACTTTGCATTCTCAGAAAGTCAGTATTTTGAGCTATCCAGTATGTCAGTTTATTTATTTATTAATATTCAGTTAGGAGTAGACTTAACACCGAGCGAACAAGGGGATGAAGGCTCACCCTTCATTTAAGGCTGAGACCTTTAGCAGCAGTCCCTAAGTCCTACTGCGCCACCGTAGGTTTTATAGGGGTCACCCATCAGTTTAGGCTTAACACCCTAGTCCCTTATTGGACATCAGATTAGTGGATACATGCCAGAAAATGTTTGTAGCCTTGGCATGGTATGAACACCCTCCCAGCCAGGGTTATAGGTTGGCCCCATAGTTAGCTCATCTTGGGGTATATCGGTTAATAGTAGCTCCCGCAGTCCATATTTATTATTGCATGACCTTGTATTCAGTTATTCAGTTCTGTTCAGTATTATACAGTTGCATGGCTATATACTTGGTCATTGCATCAACTTATACCTTCCAGCTTGCATTCAGCACACTATATCAGTATTTTCAGCATGTTCAGTAGAAGAAACTCACCCAGGGATTTACTTTTAGCATGACTCATGACTTGCAGCTCAGTAGCACTAAAACATGATTTACACCTTTTTCAGTAAAAGAGCTTATATTCTACAGTTTTGACTTATGCACTTCAGGTGTTATACTTAGTCCATTTTTCAGCGTCTTTCCCTCTCTTCATTCCATCGATTCAAGTTTCAAGAAAAGAAAAGAATGCTCTTCTCTAACCTTCAGACCTAGGGCTTTCTCCTCCAAGCTTCAAACTTCAGATGTTCTTCAGGGATCTTCTTCCACCAAGTATGTGGGTATTCAATGAGGATCTCCTTTCACCCTCATGCCCAAAGTTCTTTTTTCAGTTATGATTTCTACAAGTTATGATTCTAGGGTTCATACCCAAACAAGTGTTTTACTATGAATTCGATCTCTTGAGAATTCTACATGACTACTATTCTTGTTAGAACGATTTCTACATGAATTCCTGCAATTAGATTTCAAAACCTCCGATTTTAGAAGAATTGAATCATAGCCTGATTTTACCCTACTATGTATATTTTTGCAAAACTGAATCCCTCATGATACTATATGTTCCCCGCATATGTTTTAGTGATATTGCAAGAAGTTTTATAGATATTTTCCATTAATCCCTAGAATTTAGATTAAACAGACTTTGCCTGGATTTACAGCATCTTCTACAAGAATTAGCTTTCTTTTCAAGAACTTAGCATGAAATTGTAGTATTCTCACATGAACTAACTTTTCTTCAAAATTTAGCCTAGTCTTCTAGTACTCAGATCTAAGCATAAATGTACCCAGTTATCAACCATCAACTTTTTAGAAAAATAGAATGCTTTCAGTCTCAACATTACTTTGCATTCTCAGAAAGTCAGTATTTTGAGCTATCCAGTATGTCAGTTTATTTATTTATTAATATTCAGTTAGGAGTAGACTTAACACCGAGCGAACAAGGGGATGAAGTCTCACCCTTCATTTAAGGCTGAGACCTTTAGCAGCAGTCCCTAAGTCCCAGAACTACGGCGCCACCGTAGGTTTTATAGGGGTCACCCATCAGTTTAGGCTTAACACCCTAGTCCCTTATTGGACATCAGATTAGTGGATACATGCCAGAAAATGTTTGTACCCTTGGCATGGTATGAACACCCTCCCAGCCAGGGTTATAGGTTGGCCCCATAGTTAGCTCATCTTGGGGTATGTCGGTTAATAGTAGCTCCCGCAGTCCATATTTATTATTGCATGACCTTGTATTCAGTTATGTTCAGTATTATACAGTTGCATGGCTATATACTTGGTCATTGCATCAACTTATACCTTTCAGCTTGCATTCAGCACACTATATCAGTATTTTCAGCATGTTCAGTAGAAGAAACTCATCCAGGGATTTACTTTTAGCATGACTCATGACTTGCAGCTCAGTTGCACTAAAACATGATTTACACCTTTTTCAGTAAAAGAGATTATATTCTACAGTTTTGACTTATGCACTTCAGGTGTTATACTTAGTCCATTTTTCAGTGTCTTTGCCTCTCCTCATTCCATCGATTCAAGTTTCAATAAACGAAAAGAACGCTCTTCTCCAACCTTCAGACCTAGGGCTTTCTCTTCCAAGCTTCAAACTTCAGATGTTCTTCAGGGATCTTCTTCCACCAAGTATTTGGGTATTCAATGAGGATCTCCTTTCACCCTCATGCCCAAAGTTCATTTTTTCAGTTATGATTTCTACAAGTTATGATTCTAGGGTTCATACCCAAACAAGTGTTTTACTATGAATTCGATCTCTTGAGAATTCTACATGACTACTATTCTTGTTAGAAGGATTTCTACATGAATTCCTGCAATTAGATTTCAAAACCTCAGATTTTAGAAAATTGAATCATAGCCTGATTTTACCCAACTATGTATATTTTTGCAAAACTGAATCCCTCATGATACTATATGTTCCCCGCATATGTTTAAGTGATATTGCAAGAAGTTTTATAGATATTTTCCTTAAATCCCTATAATTTAGATGAAACAGACTTAGCCTGGATTTACAGCATCTTCTACATGAATTAGCTCTCTTTTGAAGAACTTAGCATGAAATTGTAGTATTCTCACATGAACTAACTTTTCTTCAGAATTTAGCCTAGTCTACTAGTACTCAGTTCTAAGCATAAAAGTACCCAGTTATCAACCATCAACTTTTTAGAAAAATAGAATGCTTTCAGTCTTAACATTACTTTGCATTCTCAGAAAGTCAGTATTTTGAGCTATCCAGTATGTCAGTTTATTTATTTATTAATATTCAGTTAGGAGTAGAATTATCACCGAGCGAACAAGTGGATGAAGGCTCACCCTTCATTTAAGGCTGAGACCTTTAGTAGCAGTCCCTAAGTCCCAGAACTACGGCGCCACCGTAGGTTTTATAGGGGTCACCCATCAGTTTAGGCTTAACACCCTAGTCCCTTATTGGACATCAGATTAGTGGATACATGCCAGAAAATATTTGTACCCTTGGCATGGTATGAACACCCTCCCATCCAGGGTTATAGGTTGGCCCCATAGTTAGCTCATCTTGGGGTATGTCGGTTAATAGTAGCTCCCGCAGTCAATATTTATTATTGCATGACCTTGTATTCAGTTATTCAGTTATGTTCAGTATTATACAGTTGCATGGCTATATACTTGGTCATTGCATCAACTTATACCTTTCAGCTTGCATTCAGCACACTATATCAGTATTTTCAGCATGTTCAGTAGAAGAAACTCACCCAGGGATTTACTTTTAGTATGACTCATGACTTGCAGCTCAGTTGCACTAAAACATGATTTACACCTTTTTCAGTAAAAGAGCTTATATTCTACAGTTTTGACTTATGCACTTCAGGTGTTATACTTAGTCCATTTTTCAGCGTCTTTCCCTCTCTTCATTCCATCGATTCAAGTTTCAAGAAAAGAAAAGAACGCTCTTCTCCGACCTTCAGACCTAGGGCTTTCTCTTCCAAGCTTCAAACTTCAGATGTTCTTCAGGGATCTTCTTCCACCAAGTATGTGGGTATTCAATGAGGATCTCCTTTCACCCTCATTCCCAAAGTTCATTTTTCAGTTATGATTTCTACAAGTTATGATTCTAGGGTTCATACCCAAACAAGTGTTTTACTATGAATTCGATATCTTGAGAATCCTACATGACTACTATTCTTGTTAGAACGATTTCTACATGAATTCCTGCAATTAGATTTCAAAACCTCAAATTTTAGAAGAATTGAATCATAGCCTGATTTTACCCTACTATGTATATTTTTGCAAAATTGAATCCCTCATGATACTATATGTTCCCCGCATATGTTTAAGTGATATTGCAAGAAGTTTTATAGATATTTTCCTTAAATACCTAGAATTTAGATGAAACAGACTTAGCCTGGATTTACAGCATCTTCTACATGAATTAGCTCTCTTTTGAAGAACTTAGCATGAAATTGTAGTATTCTCACATGAACTAACTTTTCTTCAGAATTTAGCCTAGTCTACTAGTACTCAGTTCTAAGCATAAAAGTACCCAGTTATTAACCATCAACTTTTTAGAAAAATAGAATCCTTTCAGTCTTAACATTACTTTGCATTCTCAGAAAGTCAGTATTTTGAGCTATCCAGTATGTCAGTTTATTTATTTATTAATATTCAGTTAGGAGTAGAATTAACACCGAGCGAACAAGTGGATGAAGGCTCACCCTTCATTTTAGGCTGACACCTTTAGCAGCAGTCCCTAAGTCCCAAAACTACGGCGCCACCGTAGGTTTTATAGGGGTCACCCATCAGCTTAGGCTTAACACCCTAGTCCCTTATTAGACATCAGATTAGTGGATACATGCCAGAAAATATTTGTACCCTTGGCATGGTATGAACACCCTGCCAGCCAGGGTTATAGGTTGGCCCCATAGTTAGCTCATCTTGGGGTATGTCGGTTAATAGTAGCTCCCGCAGTCCATATTTATTATTGCATGACCTTGTATTCAGTTATTCAGTTATGTTCAGTATTATACAGTTGCATGGTTATATACTTGGTTATTGCATCAACTTATACCGTTCAGCTTGCATTTAGCACACTATATCAGTATTTTCAGCATGTTTAGTAGAAGAAACTCACCCAGGGATTTACTTTTAGCATGACTCATGACGTGTAGCTCAGTTGCACTAAAACATGATTTACACCTTTTTCAGTAAAAGAGCTTGTATTCTACAGTTTTGACTTATGCACTTCAGGTGTTATACTTAGTCCATTTTTCATCCATGCTTTTAGTGTACACATATTTCTCATGATTTCAAAGTTAGTGGATTATCTCACATGATCAGTACATTCAAAGTCCTGATCGCATACCTTCTTGTGCTGCATATTTTGATGATGCAGGTTTTAGTGCTAGCTCCTAGGATCATGGTCAGACAGATCGCAGCCTCCAGTCAGCAGGGAACGAGTTCTCCTTTTTCGAGAAATCTAGTCAGTTAGTAGTTTTAGTAGTTAATTCAGTTATTATACATTGATGTAGGATAGTTGGGGGTCATGTCCCGGCTAACTGTAGTCAGTGTTAGTAGAGTCTTCATGGACAGTCAGTCAGTTAGTTGTATCAGTTTTCAAATGATTTTATATTTCAGTTTGTAAAGTTTAGTTTATTATAGTACTCTTCAAGAGCTCAACATATGTTTCAGCTTCCGCATAAATTTTTTTGTTTACATATTTTTATTCAATTGCTCATGAAGTATGCCAGCATGAGGGTTAACTTTGGGCCACTTGTGGTTTCAGGTCCCGTGTTGCATCCAAGGTGTAGGCTTGGGGTGTGACACAACTCTATAGCTTGACGCGAAAGATAAAGGTATAGTAACAAATCCTAAATGTCATGTAATCTCTTGATAATAAGTTTTGTATACATCAGACCCATAAGGAAGACTCTACTATACACGGCTTGCAGACTCCCTAAGATGCGACTTTGATTTGATACCAAGTTTGTCATGCCCTGACTTAGGAATGCAATTGGTACCTAATGCCAAATTAGACCTGAGGTGACCCTTGTTGGATTGCCACACTATCATTATACTACCAACCACAAGATCAAGAACACAAGCAAGTATATCTCATCTTAAAAATAAGCCCTCGGCCAGCAAGACCCTTATCAAGATATCTTCTAATAACCATAACTAATCATAGCAATTAATATAGAATAGAAGTTAAATCCTTTGTGGGACCTCGAGGCCACTATGATATCTTGAAACATATAAACTAAACATATATATCTTATAAGATCATAGTTAATAGGTCACTCTGCAAAAAGGATAAATCCACAAGGCCAACAGGGCCGACAATGCACATCTATACAACTCAAAGTCTCTAAGCCTCTAAGAGTAATAACTTGGCCCTGACAGAGCCCCAACCTACTAAAAAGCTATTTACAGAAAAAGATAATGAACCTTGAAATCTTTGGTAGCTCTGAAAGGAAGGAGCTAGCCAACTTACTGAAGCTTGATCGTGCTACTGAAAAGGTCTGTATGATCATCTATAAGAATCTGCATGCAATGCCCCCAGGCAATGGGGCGTCAGTAAAAAATAATATACCGAGTATGCAAGGTAACTTAATAACTGAGCAAGTATTATGTAATTCTGATATGTAATCAAATAGGAGAATCAAAGATATTCTGAGCGTACTTACCTGCTCTTGAATCTATAAATAACTGAGACTGATATCTTAAGTATAGTAAATACTCCAATAGGGAGTCAGAGGTTACCCCAACATACTTATATGTTCTCGACTTAACCTTACAAACCCTAACAAACTGAGTAGTTCGCTTACCTGAATCGAGCTTACTAATATCATCAAATAATAAAGTACATGGAGAAGAAGGTCAACATAGTACACTTTAACCATTCCTAATACAGATCATACAATAATAATCAAACAATAACCTAACCGGCCCCCATAAGCACGACAAGTACAAAGAGCATACAGGACCACCTACCAGGACCCCATAAGCCCATGAGGTGCTAATTCTATCGGTATACCCCTATTAGTAATCCCCTAGTCCCATAGGTAATTATTACATCCCGATAGCGCCTCAGGCACTCTACACATAGCCTCGAAGGTAATTGTATAACTGAATAGCCCTGAAGGGAATTGTATATCTAGCCCCTAAGGCACTTCACATCTGTATCTGAGTACAAAAGGCTCCTGCATCTATATCTAGCCCCATAGGCAACGTATTTAGCCCTATAGGCAACATATCTAGTCCCGTAGGCAACATATTTTTCCCCTCATGAACATTTTACCAAGCCATTAAGGCATATCTTATAGCCACGAAGGCAACTCATTGGCTCGTAAGCCTGAATCTATCCCCTGTACGAAAACATTATAGCCCATGAGTGAACAAGATTTATCATAGCCCCTTAGGCAATCACAATAGCCCGTAGGCTCTACTATAGCCTCGTAGGTAAACGAAGTAGCTTGTAGGCTTAAACTCATCTTAATTGCCCCTTAGGCAACATGCATATAACCCCTCAGTCACTATTCATATCTCTATAGCTAACTATAATAGCCCCGAGGGAAACAACAAACCATCGAATAGCCTAATGCATCACAGTACTCAGGCAGCCCCAAAGGTGAGCAAGATAAGTTACAAGCGACCTATACAAGTAGTCTAAGTCATGTATAGGACAAGGTCGCGATCATGTCTAGCATGAGATCGCTATCTGTAGAATAAGAGTCCCAATAAGGGATAAATATGTCTAACCAGGCAGCCAACGCAATCAACCACAATGACTATAAATAGCTTGTCTACAATATAATAGCTATATCGCTCGTAGGCTCTAAGGAATCATGCCGAGAAGAAAAAAATATAGCCTTAACATACCTTATTTTGGGACTTCCCTTTTACAGCTTGCCAATGATGTCGGTCAATGAAAATCCATATCTATACATAAAATCCTATATAGTAGTATAAGCAACTAACCATGAGGCACAATGATGACTCTGCACAATAATAACTAACGAGCGACAATCTCGAGAAATATGATAAATAAATGGTGTATCGTCATTGTTACAACCCAAAATTGGATCATGATGGTGCTTACATAACCCCCCAGTAGGCAAGTCCATCCAACAACATGAAAGACAAAATAAAGTAGTTTAATATAAGGAAATCAGAAGAGAAATATAAGGAGAACAGGGTCAAAAGTATATATATGTACTAACTATAATAGATATACAAAATTGGCCCTAAAGTGACCAAGAAGACAAAAATATACACAAGAACTAACTCGGACCTGTTGTCACCAGTACAAGAGCATCTAAAGTATGGAGTAGCTATACAATGGACTCTGTCTATCCAAAATATAAAATATTGATAAAAATGTAGAAGGAAAGCGATAAGAGTCTCCAAAACATCGAGAGCTCACCACGATCTAAACAACAGCTGGCCTCGAACGATAGGAGGATCAATGAGGGTGGCTCGTACTAGGTGCTGCATCAAAAGATGCAGAGTGAAGTATGAGTATCAAAACAATGGGTACCCAGTAGGCATCATAAGAAGACCGAGCATAGAAAGATAATATATAATATAAATTACAGAAAAGTAATCTAACTACAGGGATCCACCTAAATCTAGTTATAAAACTGAAAATAGAACTAACTGCGTTAACATTGAAGAAGGTAACAACCAAAAAAGAAATCAAGATAACAGACAATCAAATTACACTCAAGCATAATACAATGCAATGAGGGATGATGTGATGCATAAATGTATAAAATGTAAAACCCAGAATAATGCATTGGGGTACCTGGAATAACATATCGGAATATATATATATAGATATATATATATAGAAAGTAAAACCTGGAATAACGCATCGGAGTGCCCGGAATAACGCATCAGACTATAAATTTATATATAGAAAGTAAAACAAAGAAAAGATATGGGAATGTCTCTTAGACCGGCATAAAAGTAGTACTTTTTCTTTCCATTCCAAAAATCAGTAATAAAAACCAAGGTAACTCTTTTAAAATCCAAAAATCATGATAACCACAGTAACTATCCAGTTTGACCCAAAAACCTCGAAAAATCATTCTTTTTTGTACCGCTAGGTATGGAAATGCAATATGAGCATATAACTTTCCAAATCCAAAGAGTATACCACACAAGCATGGAAAATAGGGCAAAACACTCTCCAAATAAAAGAACTGGCCTGGAACTCTATCCAATCCGTGCTATGGCCTCGGGTCCACAGTTACATTCACAACTGACAATACGGCGAAAAGAACGGAAAATAACTACGAAAACAACTAAAAGCATCTACTCTGCCCCTAAAACCTCCTAAAGCATACTAAGTATTCTAAGATAACCACAGTTACTCAACAAGCTCCTAAACTAAGGATGAACTGGAAATAATACTAATCTACGATCTGAAATCACCAAATTATACAAGTCACGGTATTTAAGCCTAATTCTACCTAAAGTACAACCTACTATTCAAGTAATATATATAGATATAAAATCCAACTAAGCTCAATCTAGGAAAGTAAACTGTAACCTACCTTGGGGCCGAACTGAAACACAAATTGTGACTCGTGTGTCTTCCCCTTCTGAACAGCCTCAGAAAGCTGCCATGCTATCACAAACATAATCCTGGTGTCAAGACAAGAAGAATGACACCCTTATTCCTATATGGAAAAATAAGGCCAAAAATTGGGTCAGAAAATAACCCTTGGGGCCCGCACAATGAAATAGAAAACAAAACTCATAATTATATCTGCAATGGATCAAGGAACCCATGCACAAAAGTTGAGTGCAAACGGGACTCGTTTCGAGGCTCAAAATAGCCGCAAAGTTCTACTAGTTAAAGGAGAATTTAAAAAGGCAAACCAACAGGAATTGGCAAAAATAAAGAGAATCAAGAAACAAAAAGAGAAGAGGGATAGAAGGAGACTTACCAGACCAAGAGGGATGAATAACTGGGCTTAGGATCAAAGCTTGGGAGCTTATCAATGGAGGAAATTCATTTTTAAGGTGAAGGAAACGAAGTTGGCAGCTTATATAGCTGCCAGGGGTCCTTCATCGCGATCGCGAGGGACCCCACATGGTCGCGAGGAATGAGCTGGCCAGACTATCGCGATCGTGATGGTCCAGCCATGCGATCGCATAAAATAAACTGGACCAGGTCCCAATCGGCCTTCATTGCAATTACAAAGAGCCACCCTCGCGATCACAATGGTCAAAAATCTAGACCATCATGAACGCAAGGTCCACCTCGTGGTCGCAATGTCCAAACTAGTCTACAACCCACAACAACAACCATCAAAACTCTAAGGCTAAAAATTCTCCAGATGGTCCCTTGAGATTCATTCGCAACCCCTTGAACACAAGCCAACCATGCTACCCTACAAGAAATAGCATTTTGAACTCAACGGAATCCACAAAACTCCCAACAGAGATCGTTTTAACAAAAAGTGGGCCCCATGCCTAAAACCAACTTTAATCAAAATAGAACTCAAAGGCCAAAAACAAGTCCAGAAGCCTCGAGACCCAATCCAAAGGTACCTCTAGCCCAAAGTTGATATTCTAGAGCTAAGATCTTCATAATACATTGTTTTAAGTGTCCCTAAGAACTTTTAACATAATGGTGTGTTTTGTAGGTACTTTGATCAAAAAGATGGCCTCCAACGGTAGTAACAATGAAGTTGAAAATGCTCCGGATGTGAAAATGGAGGAGAACTATGATCTAGATAGGTTCTTATCGGCATCATGTGAGCACCGGTATGATGAGCTATTATCCAAGCCCTTTGTTAGGGAGAAAGGAATCAATATGGACAAGGTTAAACAGAAAATGCCAAACTTCTACAAGAGGTTGGTGGAGCGGAGGTGGATATGCTTTGCTCCTCCATCTATCATGTCTAACCACATAGTGGTCACTGAGTTCTATGCTAATGCTTCGATCACTGATTTCAGTGGCGCACTAGTCACTACCATTCGGGGAGTCCAAGTGAGTTTCAACTCTGAGATCATCAATGCACTATACAACCTTCCAGATGATGACAATGAGGTTTACATTGCAAAATCCAAAGTTGAAGGACACTAGTGGTAGGTAGATAAGTTGCATGATGGGGTGACTCCGAATTGGTTGACATCGCAAAAAAGGGGTTGATTCACATGAGTTCACTGCAGAAGCCAAAACTTGGCTTTCGATTATCTGTGCAAGGATCATACCATCTTCTCATGACATCGATCTGACCCCTGATCGAGCATTGATGGTGGAAGCCCTAATTGATGGCATCGATGTGAATGTTGGGATCCATATTGTGGCTCAAATGGCTGAGGTAGCTAGTGAAAGGTCTAAAAGACTTTTCTTCCCTTCATTGGGGACCCAGTTGTGCTACGAAGCTAGGGTGTTTCCAAATTCGACTGACATTAAAAAGAAGCCAGCAACTCTAATCCACCCATTGTTGAAGAGGTCCCAGAATCAAAGCAAAAAAAAGAGAAAGATTGACGTAGCTTCTTCATCCTTTGGAGAGTTTCCAGAGTCTTCGACGGATCCCACTGGCCCTTTGGGAGTTGCAGCTGGTTCATCTCAATCTGTGGGATCTCAATAGTCCGGGCCCTATATCATGCGTCACCTCTCTAGTCAAATTTAGGGAGTGGATGCACATGTTTAGCAGTTGTTGGCTAGATTACCTACTGGCTCAGTTGGAGCTGACACGCTACCAGGTTTGGAGTCCCGCCCATCTCTTGCCAAGGTGGCAAATGAGCAAAAAGTGATTAATGGGCACTTGAGTGCAATGAATACCCTCTTGGAGCACATGAGATGCAGGCAGGGTAAGGTTGAAAAGCGACAAAAGAATTTCAGCGAGCACGAGAAGAAGAAGAGCAAGTTCTTGAACAATATAATGGATAGATTAAAGTCGTTTTGTGGATCGGGTACACCAGAGAATTATGAGGATGAGGATGAGGAGCGACTTGAGTTTCCCTCTTCCTCCAGTTCAGATTGATACACCTCAGGTAGCCCCCTTAAAAAATTTCCTTACTTTGATGCAGTGAGGGAACTTCCCTATCTTAGTTGGGGGTGGCGTGTTGATCTGCACTCTATTTTTCTAGCTTAGCTTGATTTACTTATGGATATTAGTGTACCCTTGCCGGGTTTGTTTTATCATTTTGGATACTATTGTGCCCTTGCCAGGATTGTTTTGTTTGTTTATATACGGTGATGCCCTTGTCGGGTGTACTTTGTAGATTTGCACCCTCGTTTGGTTGTGAGGAAGAAGTTGATGGTTTAGCTTTTTATTTTTCTTTACTTTTTAGCTTCTTTTGTTACTTGGTAGTGAGATGTTGGTTTTTGTAGGCCAGGGGAAGTTTGAGTACCCGTTAGGCCAAACGAGTTTCGCACATGCCCACTGTTTGGCTTGTGCATTGCACGTGCGACACGCACATTGACTTATGTGAATCGCGTGTGCCTGGAAAATTTGATAGTTATGTTGATCCAACCGGTGTAGCCATACCGATTTAGATAGATGAATTGGCCCAATGATAGACTGAGTGATGTTATTCTTAATAGCAAATCGTCATCTTTTAATGTTTTGGTTACAAATTGACTTGTTTGATACTAATGAAGTAGTCTTGCATGCTAAATGAAATAGAGATACCCTTCCAAAATTTTGTGAAAAATGCATGGCGAATAAAGATGCTTGTGACAACCTTCTTATCTTTTTATGACTCTTAGCTCATTAGCGGTGATAATATAGATGACTCATCTTGGTTCTTGATTAGGAAGTTAAAAATTGATCTTTCTTGAATAATTCGCATGTCGTGTGTGGTGAGGCTTAGTTGTATAATTCTCGGGCATGCGTGTCATCTAAAACTTTCCCCAAATGTGATTCAAGGCAAAATTCTAGGTGTGACAAAGCTTGGAAAATGACCTTAGGCCCTTTTTGATAGTCATTTCACCCAAATGACTTCCCATGACATCAACCCTAGTGAGCCCCTTTTGAGCTTGTAACCATCCTTTGGCACCTTGTAACACCTTGACCTTTTTGGAACCTCTATTTTGGCTCCCATTCTCCCTAATTTCTTGAAAATGAAATGTAGGCTAAAAGCCTAAGTTTGGGGGGAAACAAACTATAACATAGGCAAATGCCTAAGTTTGGGGGTACATGTGATCAAATGAGGAGATGAAAAGAAGAGCATTTCAAGTTCAAGGTAGCACCTTAATTTCGAATTTAAAATTTCTCCAAAAGATCAATCCAATGATCAAATTGAAAAGCAAAAATAGGTGCTACCAAGTGAAGGTGATATAAGGAGTTGAATGATTATGAGTTAAAAAGGAGAATCTTGGGTTGTGTGAGGAGAAATAAGGTGAAGTTGAATTTGAAAATGTGAGCGATATTCAAAATGAAAACAAAGAGCGTTAGGGAGGCAGAGTCACTTGAACCAAATGATATCCGCACCTTAGCCCTAGCCAACATCGTAACTCGCAAGTCCTTGGTGATTCCGAACTTGGCTACCCTACATTAGTGGCGATTTACATGAAGGGCAAGCCTATGGTTCAACGTGTGTGCACTTGAACTTCCTTGTGAGTGTGAGTGTTTGTATTTGTCACTTGTGATTGTTCTTTGTACATAATGTGTTTTTGGGACTTTCGTTCTTGTGAGGGTATGCGAATTAGAATTATTGGTGACATTGATAAACTCCGAAGAAATGAATCAAATGAGCATGTTTTGGTAAGCTAGTGGTTTGAGTCACATCTTGAGAATTGGTTTTTGTCACTTGCTTGTTCTTATTTTGCCATGGCATAATTGAATTGTGTTTTGAATTGAAGGGAATGTGTAGAGTAAGTATCATGCGATTGACTAGTCATTAGTACCAACCGAAGTCATGATTGGTGTTTGAAATGGGTTTCCCGTGGCTTTTAGTATTGTCATTTGCACTTGTGTTATATGCCTCTTGAGTTAGAATTTTTTGAGTTGCTTGAGGACAAGCAACAGTTCAAGTTTGGGGGTTTGATAAGTTGGTATTCTACCTACTTATTTAGCCCTTAAACTTATGCTTTTGATAAGAATAAATGGAAAAGTAGTGCAATTGACACGGATTACTTCTATTTTGTAGGTTTTTGTGTTTTAGAAGTGTTCGAGAAGAATTTGGATGAAAACAAGTCAAAAGGAAGCTATTCGGAGAAACAAGTAGCTGGCAGCAACACATGCCTTCACAAACGCGAAGGACTGGCCATGAACGCGAAGGCCAATTGATTCGAAGCTTCGCGAACATGGCTTACCACTCGTGTACGCGAAGGTCAACCAGACAGAGACCCTGTGCGGACGCGATGGACACTACGCGTAGGTGAAGAGGAAAAGCAATTGTGGGGGTAGAAATGGAAATTTCACCTTTTGGAAACCCCAATTCACATAAACACTTCCAAGCCGATTGGGAATATATCTTTGTCTAATCGTTGGAACTTTTGAGCAAGCTTGGGAGCAAGTTCTTCATCCAACACCATAGGAGTGAAGATTTGGAGGAATTTATTGGAAAATCTTTAGTTTCCAATATTTAACTCTTGTTCTTAATTGCTATTTTATTAATATGTTTGTTGAACTGAGATTTTAGCTTTGTATTAGAGATAATACTTGTTTGGGTATTGAATTCATATATAGATTTTGCTCTTGTTTGATTATTTGGGTCTATTGAATCCTTCATGCTTGAATTTATAGTCAATGGTTGCAAACATTGACTTAGCTTTCTTAATTGGGTTTTTGCTTGAGAGAGGATTTCCCTAATTCAGGAAGATTCAATAGTGGGGATTTGGGATTTCCACTCTAGACCAAGGCTAAAGATAGTTTGGTTGCCAGAAACTCCCATCTAATAATTGAGGTTAGAGATAACTCAACTCACCCAAGTGAGAATGTGGTTATTGTTTACTCATGGTGATTTGAGAGAACACATGAGTTGTGTGTTGATTGGTCGAAAGACGGTCAATTGCACCTTTAGCCAAGACTACCTAAGTGTTAATCGAGTGCAAGTATTATGAATTGAATTCCCATTCCTGATTCTCCCTTGTCTTCCATGCTTGGCGAAAGCAAGGTGAAAGCCATTGATCAATTTATCTTTTAGTTATTTTCTTTTATATTTTAGTTTATAGTCTAACCCCCCCTCCTTTTTAGATATCTTTTCCCCTTTCCGCTAATTGAACTCTAATAAGTTGCTCTTATTCTTTGTTAGCTCGATCGCGACTACATTGTTCCCTTGGGTATGACCCCGACACTCGTTGGGAATTATAAAAAAAAATTTCCTGCACGATCATCATGGCCTTCTAATTAGAGAGCATGATTTGAGCGTTCATCAAATGCATCGCTTAGTGAATGATTAGAAATGTCTAATAGTCTTGTTTAACAGTCTGGTAAATCGAACGTTATGTTGTGCTTGTTGGTTTACAAGTTGATCATTCAATTTTTGTGACTGTGGATTGTTTGACATTTGGTTGGCTCAGGTGCCACACCTGGTACGGGATAATACTAACGGTTGGCTCGGGTACCATGCCTGGTATGGGACAATTCTAACGGTTGGCTCGGGTACCATGCTTGGTACGGGTTTACTTTATTGTGTTGATTGCATCTTTATTTAATGGTTCCCTGAGTGGACCGGGTTGTGAACTTGAATTGTGATTGTGTAGTTTGGTCCTTGAAAGGCCGGGATTAATTGAATTGCTTTATGAGTTTTGATCTTGGTGTAGACCGGGTGGTATGTTTGACACTTAGGTGTTGTCTAGAAGGGATCCAGGGTGGGACTGGGATATGTAGCATGATATGTCTAATATTGCTGGGGATTTTTTATCATAACTGTGAAGTGGCTTACATGTGGGACAAGTTAGGTAGAGACTTGTAGTCTAGGAGTACCTGTTGACTTGCATATGTATTTCCTGTACTCTTACTTGATTTTTGTACTGCTCATTCATTGTTTATTTGGAACTCGATGATGATCCTACCAGTAAACAATGGTTGTGCATTGATACTGGACTTGCTTCTCTTTTTATGAGGACGGGAAATCTTTCGGCGGTTGACGCACGACCTCACTTCTAGGCCTGACACTTCAAGATACCAAGGGTGAGCTCTTCGATTGAGTTGCCTTGGTTTCTTTCTTATTGGTTGTATCCCACTTGTTTCAGGCTTAGACTATTGCTTACTTTGGGGTTGCATCCCCGTACTCTAGTTTTTGGTAGATGTTTTTGGTACGATGACTTTCAGATTCTAGGAAGGGATTTCTGCAGTTTATTTTATTTATAGAGTTGGTTTTATTTATGATTGAATGCTAGATTACATTTTTGCACTGGTTTTAAGCTGTTAGACTAGGCTAAGAGTTGGACTCTAATAATTCGCTCATCCGAGGGTTGGGTGGGTGCCACTCACGACGATCTGGGTCATGACAAAGATGGTATCAGAGCCCTAGGTTCGTTGATCTTGTCTTACCAAAATAGGTCTAGTAGAGTCTCGTAGAATAGTGCAGAGACATCTGTAGTTTTCTTCAATAGGCTATAGAACTTTAGGAAACTATCTCTTCTTTCTTCCATCATGTTATAACTCGATTCCAATTGGTATCTCATGGTACAAATTGGTATCTCACTCTTTCATTCTTTTGTCCGCAGATGGTTAACACAAGGAACAACGGAGCTAGATCGGCAATCCCAGTAGCAGGCCCGACTGTCTGTGGTACAGACAGGGGAAGGGGCAGAGGATGAGGTAGAGCCACACCTGCCAGAGGTGGAGCTCAAGATGTTACAGGAGCGCGAGAGGCAACAGCTCCCCCATCTCAGGAATAGGTTGTCGAGGAAGTGGAAGTTATTGTGGAAGATGAAGGGGCACGGGCGGAGGCAAAGGCAGCACCGGTCGGAGGTGCAGGCCTTCCTCCTATGACACCAGAAGAATTTTAGTAGGCTTGGAATATCTTGAGTGGGTTGTTTGATGTTGTAGCCATACCCGCGGCACTTGCAAATCAGGCTCTGGGCACTCATCCAGCGGTTACTGCGGCGCCTAGGATGGATGCAGCTTCAAGCATAGGTGACTTATTTAGGACAATGATGTCCCAGTGATGACAGGGAATGAACATGAGATGTTAACCAAGTTTCTCAAGCTGAAACCTCCTATATTTTAGGGTACTGACAGGAAAGATGCCTATGAGTTTATATTGGATTGCTACGAAAGGTTGTACAAGCTGGGCATTGTGCAATAGTATGGGGTTGAGTTCGTCACATTTCAGCTACAGGGTGATGTCAAGCAGTGGAGGAGATCTCACGTGGAGTACCGGTCATCTTTTTTAACTCCATTGACTTGGGAGCAGTTCCACTCTCTTTTATTAAAGAAGTACGTACCTCATACTTTGAGGGACCAGAAAAAAGATGAATTCTTGAATTTGGAGCAGGGTAGCATGTCAGTCTCTGCTTATGAGGCAAAGTTTCATGCCTTATCTCATTTTACTATGCAATTGCTGGGTTTCGAGGAGAAGCGGGTTTGGTTGTTTATCAAAGGTTTGAATACTGAGCTTCAGGTACTGTCTGTGTACATGACTTCTTCAGGGAAAGGCTTCAATGAAGTGGTGGATTATGTAAAGAAACTTGAGAGAGTCAGGTAGGCGGGGAAGGCTAAGGTGTTCGCCAAGAAGCCTCAGAATAAGGGAAATTATGGTGGTTCATACTCTAGGGGTCTGAATCAGCAGGTATGCTCATCCCATCCTATTTAGTCAGCTCTTCCAGCTGCTACAGGTGGTCGTCCATGAGCTAATCAACAGTTTTCATCTCCTAAGGGCTAGGGAGCTTCTTATTCATCTGCTAGCAGGCATGTGGTTGATCGTGGTTGTTTTCATTATGGTGATCTGGGCCATTTTAATAGGGTGTTCCCTCACAGACAGGCCGGTAATCAGGTTCAGCAGCAGTCTAAGACTGTGGTCCCGGCAAGTAGAGTTGGTCATGCTAGAGGTTGTCCATAGGGTGGGGGAGGCAACTTTTAGAGAGGTCAGAGAGACAGAGGAAATGGCAGTGTGGGCAGGGGTACGGCGCATCCGGCCAGGGAGGTTTCCCATATTGATGATCAGGCTCAGTGTTATGCGTTTCTAGAGAGGACCGAGGCAGAGGCATCAGACGTGGTGACCACAGGTACCATTCTTGTTTGTGATAAAATGACTTCGATATTATTGGACCCAGGTTATATGTATTCTTATATTTCTGTGAGTTTTGCATTGGGTCTGGACTTGGTATGTGATATCCTTGATTCCCCTATCCATGTTTCTACCCTGGTTGGAGAGTCTGTGGTTGTGACTCATATCTATCGTGATTGCTCTGTGGTGTTTGTGGGGTTGCATACTTGGGTAGACATGGTAATCCTGGATATGGTTGACTTTGATGTGATTTTGGGCATGACTTGGTTATACCCTTATCATGCTGTGTTGAATTGTAACACCAAGACTGTGGCTCTAGAGATTCTGGGTAAGAATAGGCTAGAGTGGGAAGGTGTGTACAGGCCGAAGCCAGTTAAGATCATATCATTTGTTCGGGCTAGAAAGCTAGTGGGGAGAGGGTGTCTAGCCTTCTTGGCTCATCATAGGAATGATAGTGTGGAGTCTTCCTCTATTGAGTCAATTCCGGTTATTTCAGAGTTAAAGGTGATTCTAGCAGATTTGTCGGGTATGCCTCTGGATAGGGATATTGACTTTTGTATAGACTTGGAGCCGGGCACTCATCCCATTTCCATTCCTCCATACCATATGGCTCCGGAAGAGTTAAGGGAACTTAAGACTCAGCTTCAAGAACTCCTAGATAAGGGATTTATTTGTTCCAGTGCTTCACCTTGGGGTGCTCCAGTCTTATTTGTAAAGAAAAAGGATGGTAGTATGTGGATGTGCATAGACTATAGATAGTTGAACAAGGTTACCATGCAGAATAAGTACCCACTACCCCGTATTGATGATCTGTTTGACCAGTTACAGGGAGCATCGGTGTTTTCAAAAATTGACTTGAGATCAGGGTATCATCAGTTAAAAATTAGGCCTGAGGACATTCCTAAGGCTGCTTTTCGGACTCGCTTTCGGCATTATGAGTTCTTGGTGATGTCGTTTGGTTTGACCAATGCGCTACAAACATTCATGAGTTTGATGAATGGGGTATTCAAGTCGTATCAGGATTCATTTGTCATCATTTTTATTGATGATATTTTGATCTACTCCAAGAGTAGGGAGGAGCATGTTGAACATCTCCGTATAGTATTGGACATTTTGAGGCACCAAAAGCTTTATGCGAAGTTCTCTAAGTGTGAATTTTGGTTGACTTCAATCGCATTCTTAGGTCATGTAATGTCAGAACAGGGGGTGATGGTAGATCCCGAGAAGATTGAGGCAGTCAAGAGTTGGGTCCAGCCTAGCACAGTGACTGAGGTGAGAAGTTTTGTGGGTTGACAAGGTTGACACAGAAAGATGTACCATTTGTGTGGTCCAACAAGTGCGTGGAGAGTTTCCAAAAGCTCAAGACACTTCTGACCACGGCTCCCATTTTGTCTTTACCGGTTGAAGGTAAAGACTTTATTGTTTATTGTGATGCTTCACATTCTAGTTTGGGTTCTGTGTTGATGCAGGATAGGAATGTGATAGCCTATGATTCTAAGTAGTTGAAGGTGCATGAGATAAACTATCTGACTCACGATTTAGAGTTGGCAGCGGTGGTCTTTGCACTCAAGATTTGGAGACACTATCTTTATGGTGTCAAGTGTGAGGTGTTCACTAATCATCGCAGTCTGCAGCATGTTTTCACTTAGAAGGACTTAAATCTGAGGCAGAGAATGTGGATGGAATGTTGAAGGATTATGATGTGACTATTCAGTACCATCCAAGTAAGGCTAAGGTGGTGGCAGACGCATTGAGCTGGAAGACACTTAGCATGGGCAATTTGGCTTGTTTGGGGGTGTCCAAACGACCACTTGCAAGGGAAATTTAGACATTGGAGTCCAAGCTCATGCATTTGGGTGTTTGAGAACAAGGTGGATTGTTGGCCAGTATTGAGGTCAGCGCCACTTTCATAGAGGAGATAAAGGCCAAGCAGTTTAGGATTCGAAACTGAGTAAGCTTCAAGGTAAGGTAATATCAGGGGAGTCCAGGGACGTCGCGTTAGAATCTGGTGGAGTACTAAATTTTAGAGGAAGTATTTATGTTCCTCGGGTTAACGATATGATTCAGAACATCTTATCAGAGGCTCATGGTTTGTGGTACTCAATTCATCCGGGTGTGACTAAAATGTACAGAAATTTGAGGCAGCATTACTGGTGGCCTGGGATGAAAAGGGACATAGTTGATTTTTTGTCCAAATGTCAGAACTACCAGAAGGTAAAGTATGAGCATTAGAGACCTGCAGGACTACTTCAGAGAATGCCCATTCCAGAGTGGAAATGGGAAAGGATAGCCATGGATTTCGTGGTGGGTCTTCCCAAGACATTGGGGAAGTGTGACTCAATTTGGGTCATCGTTGACAGGCTGACCAAGTCCGCTCATTTTATTCTGTTCAGGGTAGATTATAATTCACAACAATTGTCTAAGATCTACGTGAAGGAAATTATGAGATTGCATGGAGTACCATTGTCCATTATCTCAGACAGGGGTACGCAGTTTACCTCCAAGTTTTGGGGAAAGTTGCATGAGGAGTTGGGCACTCAACTCACCTTTAGCACAGCTTTCCATCCTCAGATTGATGGTCAGTCAGAGAGGACGATCCAGGTGTTAGAGGACATGCTGACAGCATGTGTGATGGACTTCAGGGGTCACTGGGACCAGTTTCTACCATTGTGTGAGTTTTCATACAACAATAGCTACCACTCCAGTATCGATATGGCACTGTTCGAGGATCTGTATAGGAGGAGTTATAGATCACCTAATGGGTAGTTTGAGAAAGGGGATGTAAAGACTTTGGTTGTAGACTTGGTAAGGGAAGCACAAGAGAAGGTGAGAGGCATTCATACCAAGTTGCTAGTTGCCCAAAGCAGGCAGAAGGAATATGCGGATTGCAAGGTCCGGGACATGAAATTTCAGGTTGGAGAGTAGGTACTGCTAAAGGTATCACCAATGAAGGGAATCATGCATTTCGGTAAGAAGGAAAAACTCAGCCCTCTGTTCATCGGTCCATTTGAGGTTCTTGAAATTATGGGGCCAGTGGCTTACAAGTTAGCACTGCCGCCTAGTTGTCGTGCGTCCATCCAGTATTCCATGTATCCATGCTTAAGTGATACCATGGGGAAAGGGACTACATCATCAAGTGGGATGAGGTGCTTTTTGATAAGGACTTTCACTATGAAGAGGAACCAGTTTTGATCCTTGCTCGGGATGTCCAAAAATTGAGGACAAGGGTGATTAGTATGGTAAAGCTTTAATGTAAGCATCGTACGGTTGAGGAAGCCACTTGGGAAATCGAGAAGGACATGCAGGACAAGTACCTTCACTTGTTTGAGGATTCAGGTACTACACTTTCCTTTTTAAATTTCTGTAATTTTGGGTTTGATCATTCAGGGATGAATCATGGGTAAATTGGTATCTGTTGTTGTAATGACTGAGTTCGTCATTACGGGTAAGCATTTCATGCCAATTTTTAGAGTTAGAAAATTCCGGGTTTGGGAGTTTGAAATTCTGGGCTAGGCTAGGCTAGCCTCGACTGGATTTGGAGTGAGGTATGGTCTAGGGTAATCTGGTTAAGGATTGGGTTTGATATCTTTATTTGAGCTAGTTTTCCTTGTAGCTAACACATAAAGGAGTCCGGGGGACTTCTCAGAATCGAATTCGGGTAAGTAGAATTCCCCGAATCGAGGTTGACGTGAAGGGGTTATTTCAGAATGTCAGGGAAAGTAAGTGTGTTGTAGAATGGACCAATTTTGGAGAATTCATGACATTATGGCCATGACGAGTGCTACCGCTTCACCACGGCGATCTCCGCTATAGAAAAAAAATTACCGCTATAGCAGAAGTCAAGTCGGTCAACCTCTGCCATAGCGGTTGACTCCGCTATGGCGGTACCGCTATAGAGGAGCAGACCGCTATAGCGGAGCGTGATGGGATTTAATGCAGAAACATTCCCAAAAACATTCAGTTTTCACAAATTCATTTGGGAGAAGGGCTAGGGCGATTTCAGGCAAAATTCCTCTGTTCTTCATCATTTCTCCTCCCAAAGGTAAGGTTTCTACTCCCCGAACTCCGTACTACTTTTCCTATGAAGTAGAATTGCTAGGAGTGGACTTGGGGAAGGGTTTGGAATGACCTAGGAATGGTAGAATCCGGGGAAAAGGGGGATTCTAGGGTGCTAGATTTTTTGGGTCTTGATTCTTGATAATGGGTGATGATCATTTAGCCATAATTCCCTAAGAGAATCCGTAAAAATGATGAATTTAGGTGAATTAATAGTGGAAAAACCCGAGAAAGGGTGGAATGGTCATGGTTGTCCTGGGGTTTGGGATTTTTCATAATTCGAGTAATTTGTAGGCCATAAAGATTAATTCTTGGTTACTGTGTATTTGTTTCTAGACCAAGAACAAGCAAGGGATCCTGAAAGGGGAAAAGCTCCAGCACTATAGAGCTTGCTTATTCGAGGTAGGTGATGGTTGTTTCCTGTATGCTTTGTATGTTTAAGTACTTTTATCTAAGTATTTGTATCAGATGCATCGATTAAGGAATGACTATAAATGTTTAATAGTCCTGTTTAGCAGTCTGGTAAATCGAACGTTGTGTTGTGCTTGTTGGTTTACAAGTTAATTGTTCAATTTTTGTGACTGTGGATTGTTTCACATTTGGTTGGCTCGGGTACCATGCCTGGTACAGGATAATACTAATGGTTGGCTCGGATACTACGCCTGGTATGAAATATACCAATGGTTGGTTCGGGTACCACGCCTGGTATGGGTTTACTTTATTGTGTTGATTGCATCTTTATTTAAAGGTTCCCTGAGTGAACCGGGTTGTGAACTTGAATTGTGATTGTGTAGTTTGGTCCTTGAGCGGACGGGATTAATTGAATTGCCTTATGAGTTTTGGTCTTGGTGTAGACCGGGTGATATGTCTGACACTTAGGTGTTGTCTAGAAGGGATCCAGGGTGGTTCCGGGATATGTAGCATGATATGTCTAATATTGTTGGGGATTTTTTATCATAATTGTGAAGTGTCTTACATGTGGGACAAGTTAGGTAGAGACTTGTAGTCTAGGAGTACTTGTTGACTTGCCTATGTATTTCCTGTACTCTTACTTGATTTTGGTACTGCTCATTCATTATTTATTTGGAACTGGCTGATAATCCTACCGGTACACGGTGGTTGTATACTGATACTGCACTTGCTTGTCTTTTTGTGAGGACAGGAAATCTTTCGGCGGTTGACGCGCGACCTCACTTGTAGGCCTGACACTTCAAGATATCAAGGGTGAGCTGTTTGATCGAGCTGCCTTGGTTTCTTTCTTATTGGTTATAGCCCACTTGTTTCGGACTTAGACTATTGCTTACTTTGGGGTTGCATCCCCGTACTCTAGTTTTCGGTAGATGTTTTTGGTACGATGACTTTCAGATTCTAGGGAGGAATTTCCGCAGTTTATTTTATTTATAGAGTTGGTTTTATTTATGATTGAATGTTATATTACATTTTAGCACTGGTTTTAAGCTGTTAGACTAGGCTTAGAGTTGGACTCTAATGGTTCGCTCATCCAGGGGTTGGGTGGGTGCCACTCACGATGGTATGGGTTGTGACATATAGGCTGCCACGCCCAGGCGCAGGAGCGCCCAGGCAACATAGGTACATTGGTGCCATGGCGCGCAGGCGCAGGCGCGCAGGCGCCAAGGCGGGTGGGAAAATGCAGGGGTACTGGCATACCAGTGCTAGTCGGCACGCATGCACAGTCCCCAGGTGCAGGCGTGTGCATGAAGGTATGGCCCAGGCAGCACCCTAGCGCCAGGCCAGCACCCAGCAACTGTTGATGCAAACTTAGGCATATTTTCAAGCGACAGGTCCCCGAGAATGCATTCGGGGTCCCGTAAACACAAATGAGCTGAGTTATTCAACTAGAAATGGTGTTTTAGATCCAACAGAATTGACGAAAATCCCATCAAAGGTCGATTTAATGAAAAGTGGGCCCCACACCCAAAATCAACCTTTAGGCCAACTATTCCAAAATGGAACCTAAGGGCTGAAATTAAGTTTGGAAGCCTCAGAACCCGAACCAAAGGTCCCTCTAGCCCAAATTTGATGTTCAAGAGCTAACAGTGCTTGTGAAATTTCCATCTGAGGCCATCTTCTTCGAATGTTGACCAAAGTTAACCCTTCAAGCCCAACTGGCCTGAAAACACAGAACGAGAGAAAATTCCAAGCTGAAAAGCTCCCAAATCCTGACCAAAGGTCTAACTAGACCAAAGTCTATGCTTTGGAGCTAATAAAAATATTGGAATTTGATTCTGAGCACGTTTACTAAGAAAGTTGACCGAAGTCAAGGATTTCCCAAGTTAGAGTTCTAAAATAGAGAAATGGTCATAACGTCCAAATGAATGGCTCGATAACTGAACCATCAGTCCCAGCAAGTCATAAATGACCTGTAGCTGCTGTAGGAAAACTCAAAATATAGAAAAAGCAAGGAAACATAGAAATGACCTGGAGGGTCATTACAATCACAAAGTGTAGCCTAGATCTGTTAATTCTTAACTGCTCTATCCTTTTGTTCACAACCTATACTTGGTCCTTACTAACACAATTGCATGCCATCATGAGCTTCTTCCTAGTTTCATTATACTCTAATTCATCTTAACCAACCATTCTTTCTCTACTAACTGCCATAAAGTCTACAAGTCTTGCTACAACACCAAAAGGGTATACCACTCCAACACTGACTTGATGGATACATGACTCTAGATACCTTCTTCAATCAATCACTATCCCCACTTTATGTCTCTTAAACTTGTGATTTTACATTTTTGGCTCTGAAATCATTCTACTACCTATGGATTACAACACAATATCCCAAATCACAATATCTCTTGGGTGGAAACACTACCCAAGAATCTAGGTACATATTTCCCCAACTTAAGGTTGTTATCTACAACAAAGTTCTAGAAGGGTTTTGCGTGAACATCTTGCTTTGGATAAAATGCATAATTGATATAAACAAGGGTGTATTATTTTGAATCAATAAACTTAAATGCACTGATGGGCTCCTCTCAAGTACTTGTGTAGTCTCTAAACTGTCTGATGGCTCTATCTAAGACCATAACATCAATAGGAAAACTAAGTTTCACTGCTTCTATCACCATAAAGATGAGGCATAGTCAACAGAATTAGGGCAATGCACAACTGGACAAGTTTCCTATGGCACAACTCTATAGCTCGATCTAGAGTATTAAAGAATGGGAAATATTTATTAAATGTTCATAGTCTCTCATTTATAGAAGTAGGGCCCTCACAACCATAAATAAGATCCTACTGACATAGCTTGATAGACTCCCTAGGATACTTGAACTTTATTCTTTGATACTAAGTTTCTCAAGCCCCGAAGATTACACCCTAGATGTGACTGGCATATAAAGCTACAAACAACTCGAGCATACCATTGGTCTTTCATGCTACTAAAATATAAACTGAAAGATATGCAAAAGCTCTGAAATATAAAGTAACAACTAAGATTTTGAAATAAAATGAAATATACTTTTATAAATTTGAGATATAAAGCCAACTGAAAACTGAATACAACTGAAATCACTGATTTACTAGCTATCTAATAAAGCCCCTAAAAAGTTGAACTACTAACTACTAAGCTTAACCAAACATAGTTAAGTCCTCTGAATGTAAGAAGGACTCACCACAAGCTGGGGAGGTGGAATCATGATGGAATGCCTATTGACAAATTTGAGTACCTGGATCTGCATCATGAAATAATGTAGTGCCAAATGACGTAAGTACAAGAAATTTACTATATGTAAAATAGCTAAAATGGAACAATACTGATAACTGACAAAGGTGAACAATTGAACATGAGTATTATATAATTGAATACTGGAATAACTAAAATAACTGAATAACTGAATAAGTTGTATGCACTGTATCATAAAACCTTTTTGTAAACTGGCAACCTTGGCCAAATTCATACTATCTAAAAATATTTTGAGTTTTCTATTTGGGAATTTCTTACAACCGACATACATCATATGGGATCCTGATGTCAAACTTTTACACCCTAGTTAGCAGAGCTTCCCTATACCTTACTGGGGTATAGAACCTGTCTGAATTATGAATCTATATTGAGCATCTTTGGGCTAATAGAGGAGTTTCCCAAACTTGTAGAACGAGCCTATCCTATGGTGGAAACATAATTTTGGGGCATGTATTCTCAAACACATACTCTCTTGGTGCTAAATAATCCTTCCAAAACATACTATGTGTTCATCCTATAAGGTTTAAACATAGATTGATAATTATTCTTAGGACCTTGGCTCAAAAATAATATCATGATATTATAATGCTGGTGGGCCACGGATCTAAATCTTCTAAAAATATGCTAGTCTGAGTTTCAAGATAAGAAAACATTTTTCTTTCAAAATTATCAAACATGCACAATAGAAATCTATAAAATTTCACGAAGTAGACTTTCAAAATCATAAACTAGTTTTTCATAGAAAAATATGAGATAACTTCTGTTAATTATGGGATAAACTTTATAAGATTTGAACTAGATTGCATGAATATGAAATAGGATGTACAATCAAAGGACAAATTCAATTTGTAAGATTTCTAGTAACTTCATGGAGGACTCAAGGAGTATCATCAATAAATTAAGAAACTAGATTCTAGGATTCAATTCGAAAACTATAGCTTTGATTCATGAAATAAATCAAAATTGAGACATGCTTGTAGGGAAGAACAGGGTTTCCATACCAAAAGTTAGTCTTACATAGCTTGGAGAAGAAGAACTTGGATTGAGAGTTGGGGGGAACTTTGCTTGAGATTCTCTTGTAACCTTTCTTGAAATTTGGAGAAGAGGGAGGAACAAGGTGATTATCAAGAATAAGTATTTAATTCCTTGCATTGATAATTTTTTTGATCAGCTTCAGGGTGCTTGGTGTTTTCTATGATTGATTTAAGGTTTGGTTACCATCAGTTAAAGATGAGGATTTTGGATATCCCTAAGACAACTTTTCAGACTCGATATGACCATTATGAGTTTCTTGTGATGCCATTTGGATTGACTAATGCCTTGACAATATTTATAGAGTTGATAAATAGGGTAACGCCTTGACAATATTTATGAAGTTGATGAATAGATGTTTCATCCCTACCTTGACTCTTTTGTGAGTGTTTTCATTAATGATATTTTGATATATTCTCACACTGAGGAGGAGCACGTGCAATATTTGAGGATTGTTCTCCAGAAGTTGAAGGATGAGCGATTATATGCTAAGTTCTCAATATATGATTTTTGGATTAGTACTTTGGCATTTTTGGGACATGTGGTGTCCAAAGATGGTATTATGGTGGATCGAACCAAGATTGAGGCAGTTTAGGATTAGTCTAAGCCTACTTCACCTATCGATATTTATAGTTTTATTGTATTGGCAGGTTACTATAGATGGTTCAAGAAGGGTTTCTCCTTTATTACTTCTCACTTAACTAAATTGACTCAGAAACTTTTTATGTTCCAATGGTGCAATGAGTGTGAGGTGAGCTTTCAAAAGTGCAAGACTTCGTTGACTTCAGCTTCTATATTTACTTTAACTATGGAGGGTGAAGGCTTCACATTGTATTTTGATGCTTCTCAGATTGGTCTTGGTTGTGTTTTGATGCAAAGAGGTAATTTCATTTCCTATGCTTTGAGGCAGTTAAAGGTCCATGAGAAGAACTAACCCACTCATGATATGGAATTTGCAGTGGTAGTATTTTCTTTGAAGATTTGGTGGAGCTATTTGTATGGAGTTCATTGTGAGGTTTTTGACTGATTATCGTGAACTACAATACATATTCAACCAAAAGGATCTGAATTTGAGACAACAAAGGTGTTTGGAGGTTCTTATGTATTATTACATGAATTTTCTTTATCACCAGGGCAAGACCAATGTAGTTGTAGATGCTTTGATTCAGAAGGCGATAAGTATAAATAGTCTTGCTTTGTTGTTAGATAAGGAGTCTCCTTTATCCAGGGATGTTCAGAGTTTGAAAAACAACTTCTTGATACTTGATATTTCCAAGTCGGATAGAGTTCTTGCATGTGTTAAGGCACAATCATTATTGATGGAGCATATCAACACCAGACAGTTTAAAGATGCAAAATTGTGCATGATTCAAGATAAAGTATTGAAAGGTGAAGCTAAGGAAGTCATCTTTGACCAAGAGGGTGTTTTGAGGATCGAGGGTCATATTTATGTTCGTAGAGTTGATGATGTGACTGGGGTGATTATAAGGAAGGATCATAGTTTTGAATATTTAATTCACCCAGGAGCAGCGAAGATGTACCAGGACTTGAAGAAATATTACTGATGGTGTGGTATGAAGAGGGACATTGTGGATTTCGTGTCTAAATGTTTGAATCTACAGTAAGTGAAATATGAGCACCAGAGACTAGATGGGATGATTCAAAGGATGTTGATGTGCCAGGATTTCACGATACTTTTGATGCTTAAAACCAAGGATTTTTGGAGTTCTTAAGTTTATTTTTGTTAGATATGATGTTCGTTTGCTACATGTGCAGGAAAACTGAGTTTGAATGTGAAACTTCTGATTTTGGTGAGAAAAACATTGAACAACAAGTTGTGAAGTGCCTTACAAACCATGAGGGCACCCATGAGATGAATGACAGATCATGAAAAAGGGAACGTGAACCAAAGCTAGATTATTTTTCCAAGTCTCAAAGGTTCACGAATGAAGTGATGAGCCATCATCTATGTGATGACCCATTGAGTCCAATTGTGAGATTGTTCTAGTGAGAATTGCAAATTAAATATCAACTGACGGATGCAAGTGATGGACCATGAGATGTGCCATGAGCCGTCGAGTCCAAATTATGAGATTGAGGCAGAGAATGTTGCAAGTTGGACTTTAGCCGATGAATGCTGCTGATAGACCATGAGATGTACAACAAGCCATCATCTTGAGCCATGAGAACAAGGTAGAACCTTATTAGAAAAGCTGAAGAGAAGGTTATGGTTCAACTTAACAAAACGTAGGTCACCTAATGAACTGTGAGGTGAATCGTGAGACACGTCATAGCCAACTTTCCCAGTTCATTTAGGATTTGATTTGTCTATAAATACTTTCCTTAAGGGTACTTTTACCCATGGCTTGTCATATTCAAACTATACTCGATATGGTTGACATTGTTGCATTACTTTTAAGGATTAAGACAAAGTTCTTTTATTGTTCTTGATTCTTGGAGATTATTTTGGCTATTTTTCTTGGATTTTCATAGTTAATACAAGTAAGTTTATTCTTATGAATTCTTATATGATTCTCTCAAGCATGAGAAGCTAAACACCATAACTAGGGTTGGGGATCCATGATGAATTAACAAACATAGGTTAATCAATTAGTGATTCTTGAATGGTGAATTTGCATATGTTGTTAATCTCTTTATTTTCATTATTTTTTACCGGAGCGCTACGCTAGAACTCTCCATTAATCTTTACTTGCTATACCAAAGAGGTAAAAGGTTAGGAAAAGATATTAACAACAGAGATTTGAGGCTACCAACCCTCATCTAATAATTTGAGACCGACCAGATATAATCAATCTAAAACAACTAATGAATCTTAGTAATTACACAATTGTAAGACTGATCCAATATCAAGTGAAATTCTTCAGAATGGGCCGATCGAACTTCAGTTGAACCTTAACGTATCATTATTTATCCATGCGTATCACCATGATAGATCACTAGTTCCATATACCTGCTAAGTTATGATATCATGGGGAACATATTCCTAGTTTCTTCTCATTAATCGATTACAATCAACAAGTTAGCTTGCAAACAACTGTTTACTATGAATACACATAATTGTTACTTTTAATTCTTTATGCAAACCCCTCCCTCATGAAATAATGATTATCAGTTGAAATTTTGTTATTGATATCCTTCTTCCATATTCTCTGTGGGATTTGACCCCAACTTACAATTGGATTCTATATTTGATAGCAGCTACTTTATATCTCATTTAAGAGGTGTAATTTGGGCATATAAAATTTTGGCGCCATTGTCGGGGAATATGGTTTAGAAATTGTCTTTAGTGTTATTTTTGCTTGTAGTCCTTATTTCTTATTTTATTTTTCTTTAGGGTAAATGGAACAACAAGCACCAGAGAAACTGAGGCTCAACGGCTAGCCGCAACAGTTGTTGCTGGTGCCTTGTCTTGTATCGTACAACACACCCTTGCAGTTGATCCACCTTGGGATAAAGCTGCCAATATAGAGGCTGAAAATCAATGTCAGCTTGCCTTTGCTCGTGTTTTCCTTCTCATAATGGAAACTTGAATCCTACGCGGTATGCTAGGGCAAAGGCTGAAGCTGACTACAATGACAATGTTGAGCTGGAAGGTTTTACAGGTGCTATTGTGTTGCCCCCACTTGGTGCAAATACAAAATTTAATATTACTAGCACCATATTGCAGCTGCTTACAATAAAAGGAACATTCGGGTCCTTAGCAACGGATAACCAAATCAATATTTGTTGAACTTCATAGGATTCTGCAAGGGATACAGGCTGCCAGGTGTTTCTGAAGAGGCCATCAAACTCGGACTCTTCCCATTCTCTTTAACCGAGGAAGCCATTATTTAGTTAAATAAGCTTCCAAATGAATCAATTACCACCCGGGATAAGCTGACAGAGGTTTTCATAGAAAGATTCTTTCCACTATCCGTGATGTTGAAATTGAGGAAGGAGATCACTAATTTTAGGCCGTTCCCGGGAGAACCATTGCATTAAGCTTGGTTGAGATTCAAAAAGAAGATTAAGTAGTTCCTAAAACATAGTTTGCCCGATCATGTACTACTCCAGAGTTTCTATAGATCATTAGATACAGTGAACAAGTATGTGGATGATAATATTGTTGGGGGTACTATGATTCTGAATACTTATACTCAAGATATAAAACTACTTGATCGGTTGACTAAGATGAACAGAGCATGGCCACTCGAGAATCTGAAGTGGTTGGTATGGGCACTATATTGGCAAGTTTGCAACAGAGTTAGCAAAAGATAAAGCGCGAGATCAGGAGATAGTATACGTAAAAACAGAGCTTGATTTTGGTTACCAAGTTCATTGAAAAACAAGATGCTTAGAAAGTTAATGGTGTGGGTTCACAAGGTAGAGCACCACGACCAGAAGCATACTATTTAGACTCTAAGGAGGAAGATAATTTTCTAGATAATCAGGTGGTGGGTTCTCGTTCTAATTCTTAAAGGTCTAGACAAAACACATGGCATTGAGAGGGGAATCAAGGTCAGAAAAACTACAGAGATAACAACTATGAGAGGCGCGATAGAGATCAAGAAAATTAGAGGGATAGAAATGACTATAGATTCAATAAAAATGGTGTCTAAGTGCCACCTGGTGCTCGAGATAATCAACTGTTAGCCAATGAACTTTCTGGATAAAAAATTATGAAGATACTGAAGAAGTTATTGGATAAATCTGAATCTACTGAGTTTGGGATTAAAGAATTTCATGGTGAACTGTCTAACATGAATCAGGTGGTTACTTCTTAATCCATTGCCATAAATAAACTTGAGCAATAATTTAGCCAAATTTCTACGACTGCAAATCCGTGACAGTGAGGTACGTTTCCGAGTGAAACATTATCCAATCTAAAAAATAATGTTCAATTGATATTCCCAAATTACTCCTTTCAAAAGAAGTATAAAGCAGTTGTTGTTGAAATATAGAATCTAACCAAGGTTAGGGTCGATCCCACGAGGAATATGGTTGGACCTAAGTCAACTGTGGTTATTTGTGCTCTTAAACGTATTATTTTCGAAAAGGGGGGAGTTGTGTAACAAGTAATCTTTTAAAAGTGGCAATCAAACAAGTAACAAAGTATCAGTTCAAATTATTGTTAATCAATGAGAGAAGTGACTAGGATTGTGTTTCTCATGGGCTCATAATGCAGTAAGGCATTGTACTAGCAATCTATTCTGGTGCTTAGCATGCAAGATAGGTAAGTTAACTTCAACTAAATGGTTGTTACCCTAGATAGAAGAATATCACCATGCAACTTGGTCCGTCTATGAGTGTTTGCTTTACCTACCCTTACCTTTGATCCCATATTATCTATTCTCGGACAAGGTCAATCTATTAGATAAGGGTTGATGGCCTCAAATCTCCATGGTATAATCTCTTTTCCCATTCATTACCCCTTTGGTCCAGTAAGTAAGAATAAGGCAAGTTCTAACATTTGCAATCGTTAAAAAGTAATCAAAGCGAAGGAAAAAACAACATATGCATAAACACCAACCTAGAATTACTAAGTACTTTGCCTACTTTGTTAATTCACCATGGTTCCCACAATCCTAGTTATGGATTTAGCTACTCATAATCATAAGAAAACAACTAGAATTATATGATGAATTCATAATTATAAACTTACAAGAAGAATAAAAGAATCCAGAACCTTGAATTAATCAAGAACACTTCAATATTCAAAGATCAAGATGTGTTTTCTCTCAAAAACCAAGAACAAATAAGAGTTGGTGTTTTCCAATACTTTAGAGCGTAAAACATAAAATAAAACCTAGGAAAAGTCTTTATAGACATCATAAATTCTATCCTAAACAAACTAGGAGAAAAGTGTTTGGCAGCTTCCACGGATGCAAATGAAGGGTCGTGGATGGATCCACAATCCATAGAAGTGGCTCATGAATGTTAGGCAATTTGGCTTCTTTTAGGTTCAACTCCACAAAGTCACTACACGGCTCATGGATTGATCCATGACTTGTGGAATGCCTCTGTGGATGTTAGGTTGTTTTGCATGTCCTCTAATCTAGTTCCACGGACATAATCCATGACTTGTGGATGAGTCCACGACTCATGGATGCCTGTCATGGAACTCAGGACACTTTGAAATCTTGCAGCATCAGATCTATGACTGACTTCCATAGCTCGTGGAGTTCAGTCGTGGAAGTCAGTTTTGGCCATTTTGCAATCTTTTTTCCTTACTTAGCCTCCAAGCACTATTTCCATGCACAATACCCAAAAACACATCAAATCTACTAAAAAGTGCTAAAGAACATACACCATCCCAAGTTTTAAGCGTCAAAAGTGCCAAAAAAACAATGGCACATCAACACCCTCAACTTAAAATGGTTTCTTGTCCTTAAGAGATAAAATAGAAACATCTTATAACGACGCTTAAGCAAAGAAAACCTAAGAAACTATGACATTCACATGGCTTTCAAATAGTTCAGCTCACAAGTTTGACACCCCCTCTTTCTTATTTCAAAACAAGTGCACAACTCACAAGTTTGACACCACATCTTTCTTATTTCAAAACAAGTGCATATACACCATTTATCAATCTAACACAAGAGGATCTATGAATGACATTACGATATCAATAGACAAAATTACATACGCAGATGACAGTTACCCTAACTATCAGTAATCGATAGAGTTACTCTAGTTCCCTCACCAAAAAGAAGTTCTATTCACACAGTAACTCATTGAAATCGGGACTAGCATAAAAACACTCGCTCTTAGAAAGAAGTTCAAATAATACATGCACAATACCATAGGCTTGCCCTTGTTTTCTATGCCTTGATTTTTGAACAGTTAGACTAGGATCACAATAGGACTTTACTGAGCTAGTAACATAGGCTTGGGGATGGGTATGGTATATTTGGAGTAGTGACGATGTCCTCCTTGACACTATGCTATCTTTACTCCATTTTTTTGACCAATCTTTTCCTCCCTTTGTATTCTTCCTTTTCATCATGCGATGGGTGCGACAATTATTCCTAACTCAATTTTTTTGACCAATCTTTTCCTCCCTTTGTATTCTTCCTTTTCATCATGCGATGGGTGCGACAATTATTGCTAACTCAATTTTTTCCATTTTTTCCCTTTTCTTTTTTCTTTTTTTTCTTTGTTTTAGCACATGCCACACCCGTTAATTTCCCTTTTTATCACTAATCTACTCTTTTTATACTCCATTCTTCTTATCATATACCTCTACAGTAGCCACCCTTAACTTAGGCAATTTGCCTGAGTTAAGGTGCAAAATATCCAAGGAGAGACCAGGGCCAAAATAAAGGTTCAAAGATCAATTAAGAAGTTGAATAGGATAATACAAAAAAGGGGTCTATTAAGGCTCAAAATCAAGGATTAAGGGATATCAAATTTATTTGGATGGTCATTTTAGGTTAAGTAGACTGAGTTCAAAAATGGCCTATGATCATTTCCTAACCAACTATCCTAAAGCTTAGGCAAGACTAACCAGGCAAGTTCTCGATTGGCACACAAAGTAAGAATGATACTAATATAGCTCACACATATATGGCACAAAGTTTCACTATCACGTACTAACTATCAAGTTCATGCCCAAGATTAAGCAGCACGTATCATATTCATATACATAATGTCATGTAAAGATCCATCATGGTCAGTCTATCAAAATAGCTACATGTCACACAAAATTCGGAGGGGTCTATTTATTCAAAATCATGTTCAAAATCCAATAGCATGCCATAGACTGCACTAAGTATTCCTACTTTTGTTTCACAAACACAAACACTACCTAAACATACTGATTCAACAAAAATAAAAGTCCTATGGAAAAGAACACAAGAAGGAAACCCTAAGGATGCGTATACTCAAAGGTACCCTCATGGGTTGCCTCCCATGCAATGCCTAATTTAATATCACAGTATGATGCGATATCTTGACTCCTTAGACTTTTCTAAGATACTCATTAAAAATAGACATGGTCTGATGACTTATATAGTTTCCCCCAACCCACCCAAAAGGATGTGCATTGTTCCCAATGCACTAAAAAGAATAACTGCTAGGGAGGCATGAACATACATATAGCGCTTAGGCGATGGTGTCTAGTGGTTTCGCAGAAGGTACCGGTAGTGTGGCACCCATGATGGTAGTAGTAGCATCGGTAGTGGCTACCGCACTCAAAAGGTCAAGAGTGGTAGGGCCACAGGAGGTGCCCTATCGGTAGTAGTAACATCAGGAATCACGATCTCTATGGTTATGGCACCCCCAACAGCTGGTGCCAAACTGAAGGACTCACCTCGAACTAACTGACCGGTTGCCTCCTCTCGAACTCTCTGGTCATTTAATGACAGACCTGTGGCAACTGTTATGTCCCGCCTCTCTCTCTTAGGGTTATTTTTAGCCTGAGAAATATCATTGTTGTGAGCCCTCTTCCTTTAGAACTTGGGGGTTTCTCATCATCAAAGATACCAACAAGCATAGGAGGTGCCTCCAGCATAGTCATGGAAATGAAAGGTATGACAGGGGTATGGCTGGTGGCTAGTGATCCAATCTCTGCTCTAAGTTGCGCCACCTCCGCCTGTAAACCTCTCAAGTCGAGTGCCTATAAATCCTATAGTTCCTCATTAACTCACCACTCAAACCCATCAATCCATCCATTTAACTCACAGACGGTCCTATCTAGCATAGTTTGGAGCTTCACTGTAACTCTTTCCTCAGTGGATGTGATAGAAGACCAGACCCAAGTCCTCAATTGCTATGTCAACTGAGACAAATGTCTCTTTATCTGTGTCTAGCACTGGACTAACTCTTGTAGGAACTCAATAGTGATGGTGACCATGCTAGAGGGAGCAGGGCGCATGGGCACAGTTGGTATCGCAGATGGTGGTTTGGAAGTCAAAAAGGCAAAAGTTGAGGCTATGGCACCCTCTGCTATGGTACTGGCCCCAGGAATTGGAACTTCTGTACATTTCTTTGTGGCACTAATGTTAGCATCATTTCCCAAAGCTATCGGCCCCTCAATAAAACATCTCTAGATGAAGTGGAGGTCTAAGCTCATCTCTGGGAAACTGGATTAGTATTATCTTTGATCATCCCCACATCTTGTGTCTGAGTCACCTCAATAGTATGATGAACTCTTGGCGTATTAGGAACCCCTGAATCCATACACATGCAGTGAATCAAGAAAGGAAAGGGAATGTTGGTACTATCCCTAAATTCCCTCTCATAAATCTGCTCGATGATGTACCGCATGATGTTTATATCATAACCAGCCATGATGCTCACCACTAATGTTGCCCAATCTAGAGTAAGTGTATTGTCTGCCTAAGTCAGACAAAGATGAGTCTTTACCACTGCCCACCAAAACTTGCCAGCAAAATTCAATGACGCCTTTTGTTACGCCTAAATTACACCTCACTTAAGAAGTATAAGCAGTCGTTATCAAATATAGAACCCAACAAAGGTTGGGGTTGAATCCCACAGGGAATATGGTGAAAATTAAGTCATTAGTAGTTTAAGTGACTATTCATCAATAATTTCTAGAAAATGGGGGGATGTTATAGTGATCAATCTTTGCTTAGTCTTTGACTAATTCAAGTAATAAAGGCAAACTTCAATAAGTAAAAATCAATAAATGTAGAGAACTAGGGATGTGTTCGCCATGACATTATAACAATTTGGGGTAAATATTCATAAGGGATCGTTTAGCATACATGATATAAAACAATTGAATTTATACTTCGTCTAAACGTTTCTCAACCAATTAGACGATTTTCCTTCCAATTCCTTCAAACTTGGAAAGACAAAATACGACACTCAATTCTTGTTCCAAGTTGATTAATCTTGATTAAAGAATTACTCATTAGATGGAGGTTAGAAACTCTGAATCCTTGTTGTTAATTTATTTTCCCGGTTATAAACCTCTTGATTAAAGCAAGTAAAAACTAGGGCTTATTCTAATGTTTGCAATCATTAGAATCTTGTAAAAATGTAGAATTAACAACATATCATCATACACAACTTAAACCTAATACTATAATTTCCCCTAGATTGTTATTTTTGCCATGGATCCCACAACCCTAGTTGTGGGATTTTAACCACTCATGATAGTAGAGAAGAAAGAAACAATACGATTCATATTTCTGAAGAAGATTCTTACAATATATGAGAAGAAGTACTTCCATTCTTCAATAAAACTGAGCTAGATAATTTCCCAAAATCAAAAGCAAGAGAAGTAACATATGTTTTTATGTTTGTAGCGTTACAACTCATTCAAAAACACGAGAATAATATCCAATAATGAATCAATATTTAGCCCTAACACTGGGTACTTATACTTGTCTTGGAAAATAAAATCCTAAAATTAAACTCAGAATTCCCACTTGAACTTGACGGCTTGACTTGGTGGTTCGCCAACACTGTGATAACTCGTCACTTGAGTCATCACATATTCCAGTGATGATGGCAAATTCTGCTTAAGCCGTATGGGTCATTGTGATGACTCGTTAGGGCCTTGATGACTAACCATGGAAGGCGTTATTCTTATCCAGCAACTCAAGCTTGGTTGCTATGGCCTGGTGGTTTGCATGGTAGTTCATCACCTGGGTGGCGACTCATCAGGTGAGTCATCACCCTAATCCACTGGGCAGCTTCACTTTTCTCTAGTGTGGTGGCTTGAGTGATGACTCACCATAACCTTGGAGATTCATCATGAGAATCGTCACAAAAAACCAGTGAGCCATTTTAATCACTTTTTAATCAATTTCTATATTGGTTTGATTTCCTGCAAGTTAAACAAAAAAAAACATCAAAGCCAATAACGGTTGCTTGACTTACGTCTATTTCTTGGTTAAAGGAGTAAAATATGTCGTAGAATTCCAGCACATCACCTTTCTAATCTCATCTCCAGTAATCCATTTAGTATCTTCTCCATGTTAAGCAATTTACCCTGCAACCCATCTTAATAAATCCACTTTATGGGCCAAATCTTTCATCTTGCTTTTATCATTCACTATGTTCTTATGGTGGTCAAACTCTACTGTATCAAATGGCAAATCATACTTTGACCTAAATAAGAAGCACATAATCGTGTGTTTGGAGATGTCAATGGGTGCATGTCATACTACTGAGCTGGCATGTAGGGGATGGTCCTTGCACTTGGCTCTTAGTGGAGTGATCCTCCGTACTGAAGCTGAATAGGAAGAATATAACTCCCTCACTAACTCGGAACTGTAGCTTCCTAACGACTCTGCCATCAAACCAAACCAGTATCGAGTGAACACAACTTGTATGCCTGGTATAGAATCCAAGCCCTCAATATGAACTTGTGGTTCCTAAAAAATACTCATTTTGGGCATGCCTTTTTCTGATAATGTGGCATCCCTGTCATATACTTCTGGCATGCTTGAGCAGTGTCAACTCTTTCTGCCTCAACTCTCCTCTAGTTTTTAGATTTTGGTGTGGATGCGCCAATGGAACTCTTATCCTCTGTGTCAGACTCAGCATGATCAGAATCCTCTCCAATCCCAATTTCAGTGGTCAGTGAGATCTCTCCATTTGACCAATTTTTTCCACTATTATCCAATGACCCCTCTCCCTCTTCAGACTGGGGAGAAGTAGTCTCTACCTGTGTCACAACTGGAGGAGCAATCTGTAGTGTTATTTGATCGGTAGGTGGGTGCTTTGCTCCTTGCCTCATGGTTTAGGGCACAATATTCGAATCTAGCTAGATTTTATATAATTCTTTTGACCCACTCTTTTCTGGTTCAGAGGGCTCATCTAAGAGTCTAGACTGTAATATATGAGCCCCTTCTCTTCTTTCATTTGAGGTGAGTGCTCCACCATTTTTCAGAGTGTTTTTAGGAGGCATGGTACTTGTGGGAGATCTTGTTAATACACAAAACACTAAAAAAGAAACCCAATTTTTGTCCAGAAATTTAAGGACTAGGGTTCCACCGAGTGGGAGCCACAGCTAGTGGACTGAACCATGGCACGTGGAGACCTCTCATGGATTAAAGGAAAAACATTAAGGTTTGTAGGTTTGAGTTCCATAAAGCCCATCCACGGCTCGTGGTTTGATCCACGACTAGTGGTTTGCCCTCATGGTTCTCAGAAACAAATCATACTTGGCAGGTCTGATCTCCACTGGTGCTATCCATGGTCTGTGGAATAAACCACGGGCTGTAGGTTGCCCCCACAAAAACTGTTCCAACAGTCAACACAACTTTTAACATTCTTGCACATGATTTACAAAAATAATTCAGCATTAACACACATAATTTAATCACATGTTAAGTATTTACTCAAAAACTATCATCCCATGGGGTTTTAAACATCAATTTCATACAAGGGAAACTCTAGGTCAAGTATTTAAACTAAAAATTCAAACAAGGGTAGAATTTTACTTCATACCTTAGAATAATGGAAGAAATTTGAGTAAACACTTGTAGAAGCAAGCAACACCTCCGACCTGCAACTGATTTGGTTAATTCTTTCTTTTTCAGCACTTTTGGTGAAGAAGGAGTTTTGTTCAGTTGCTTTAGGAGAATTTAGGAGTGATTAGGAGTTAAGATGAGTAACTAGGGGAGGAATTTGAGGAGGTTTAGTGTTTTAATGGAGTCAGGAGAGTGGAGGGAGCGATTATATGTCTGAAAGTGAAGGAAAAATCAATTAGGATAGGTTTTAAACAAAATCGGGATCGCAGGTTGGGTCGGGTCGATTTGCCCAGAAAATAAAGAATGGACTTACCTGATTTTCATGAGTCGTATCCATGGGTCATGGAACAAATCACAATCCATGGAACATTCTCATGGAATGATGTTCTGAATGGCCCCTTTTTGTCTGCTTTCCACGACCAGGGTTCACGGGTCATCGATGGATCCATGGACTGTGAACCTGGTTCATAGACCATGTTCTGAGCACATTGAATTCACCCTGAGTTCCATGAGCCATGGATGATTCCATGGTCCATTGATGATTCCACGATCCGTGGACTATTTTTGTGAATCCTCACCTACCTTTTGCTATGCATTCTTTTCCAGTGTCTACCTCAATTTGTCCCTGGACACTACAACAAATGTTAGCCTTGGGTTGCCTCCCAAGAAGCGCCTGATTTAACATTGCGGCATAATGAAGGTCCCTTGGTTACTCAGAATTCACCAAGGTACCTCATGGGTTTCCTCCCATGCAGCGCCTGATTTAATGTCGTGGCACAACGCAGGTTCCTTGGTTACTTAGACTTCACCGAGGGCCCAGATTTCCACAACCTTAATCTCCTCTGCATTTCCCAAATAGGCTTTTACACGCTGATCATTAACTTTGAACAATTTACCTTCATGGTTCTCAAGCTCAATTACACCATATAGGAACACTTGTACCACTCGAAATGGTCCCATCCACTTAGACTTTAGCTTGCCAAAAAATAAGCAAAGTCTTGAGTTGAACAGCAAAACCAAATCACCTGGCATAAAGTTTCTCTTTTTAATCTTCCGAACATGAGACATCATCTTCTCCTTGTTCAACTCTGAACGCTTATAATCTTTGAGCCAAAACTCATCCATCTCATTTAATTGACCAAGCCGCTAATAGGATACGTCACCCTAATTCAAACTTAGCTTCTTGAGCGCCCACATAGCTTTCTACTCAAGCTCCACCAGCAAATGACATGACTTTCCAAACATAAACTTATAGGGAGACATACATATAAGGGTCTTGAATGCAGTTCCATACGCCCCCAGAGCATCATCAAGTTTCCTAGACCAATCTATTCTATTAGCATTCACAGTCTTCAAAAGGATTATCTTTATTTCTTGGTTGGAAACATCAACTTGCCCACTAGATTGCAGATGATAAGGAGTTGCCATATTATGCCTCACTCAATACTTCTCAAGGAGAGCTAGAAACAACCTATTGCAAAAATGAGGGCCTTCATCACTAATGATTGCCTATGGTGTACCAAATCTAGAAAATATATTTTGCTTCAAGAACATTGTGACACTCCTTCCTTCATTATTGGGAAGAACAACCATCTCCACCCACTTGGAAAGATAATCAACAACTACAAGTATGTATTTTATCCCATTCGAGCTCACAAATGGGCCCATAAAGTCAATGCCCCAAATATCAAACTATTCAACCATAAGAATATAGGTGAGAGGAAGCTAATGCTTCCTTGATATGTCACCTTCCCTTTGACATCGATCATAAACCTTCGCATAATCATAGGTATCTTGATGTAGAGTGGGCCAATAGTACATGCATTGCAAGATCTTATGATCTGTCCGAATATCACTATGATGCCCCCAACAGGGTATGAATGGCATGCCTCCAATATACTCATTATCTCTGTCTCAAACACATATCTACGAGTCATCCTATCAGCACATACACGGAACAAGTATGGCCTCCCAGAAAAACTTCTGCACAAAAAACATAAACTTCCTCTGCTGATGGAAAGACAAATAAGAAGGCACCACATCACTCACCAAATAATTAGCAAAGTATGCGAACCATGGAATCAAGTCATGTGATGTAGCCAATACTTGCTTATCTAGGAAGGTAAAATTAATCTCAATCTCATCCTTCAGTTTTAGCATTGCCTCTTCTTCCAACCTTGACAAGTGATCAACTACCTGGTTTTCGATCCCCTTCCGATCCTTGACCTCAAAGTCAAATTCTTACTACAGAAGTACCCATCGAATCAATCTAGGCTTTGCATCCTTCTTTGCCATAAAGTACCTAAGAGTTGCATGGTCAGTGTGCACAATAACCTTGGTTCCAGGCAAGTATGATCTTAATATTTCAATAGCAAAAACCACAGCAAGCAACTCTTGCTCTGTCACAGTATAGTTATTCTGAGTAGTATTCAGTGCTTTGCTAGCATAGTAAATATAATGGAGAATCTTCTCATGTATTTGGCCTAGGACTGCTCCCATCTCCACTCCATTAGCATCACACATCACTTCAAAAGGTTGGGACCAGTCAGGTGTAACAATGATAGGAGCCAAGATCAACTTTTCCTTGAGGCATTTAAATGCCTATAGACATGCATCATCAAAACTGAACCTCACATCCTTCTCCAACAACTTGCACAAAGTGTGTGCAATTTTAGAGAAAATATTGATAAATCTGGGATAAAATCCAGCATGCCCCAAAAATCTTCAAACACCTTTGATAGAAACCGGTGGAGGCAGTTTTTCAATCACCAAAATCTTCACTTTATCAACCTCAATTCCCTTTTTGGAGATCCAGTGGCCAAGCACTATACCTTCTTTCACCATGAAGTGACACTTCTCCCAATTGCGCATCAAATTGCACTCTTCATATCTTCTCAATATACAACTCAAATAGGCTAAGCAGTCATCAAAGGAGCCACCTACCATAAAAAACTCATCCATGAATATCTCAATAGTGTCCTCCACCATGTCTGAGAAGATTGTCATTATATACAATGCTGAAAGGTTGTCGGTGCATTACATAACCTAAAAGGCATTTGCTTGAAAGTAAACATCCCATATAGACAAGTGAAAGTGGTCTTCTCTTGGTCTTCGAGAGCAATTAAGATCTGATTGTGTCTCAAATAACTATCAAGAAAATAATACCATCCTCTACAAACAAGACGTTCTAACATTTGATCCATGAAAAGATGCATAAAAATAAAATAAAATTGGTTGCCTTCTATCTTCGATCATCACGTAGAGTCTGAAACTTACTATTTTGATGAGGTTCACCACACACCTTCCCTTAAGAAATTCAATTTGTAAGGGTTAGGAAGGTAAAACCCCTAGAAGAATTCTCTCAACCAAATTAAAACTCGTAGTGATATGAAAAGAGAAGTAAAACAGTTTAGACACTCAAAAATCAAATTACATGCAGAGCTTGAAATAAATTGAATCAAGGGTAAACCCGAGAAATATGAAAGATAAGTAAAAATGCAAAAGGTAACCAAGAAATATTGAAATTGAAAAGGCAAACAAATCTTTCATTAACAGTCCCAAAAGGGTTACACATTACAATCTCAAAAGGAGTTACATTGCTACAAAGATTAAAAAGGGGGGGGAGAGAAGGACATAAATAAGAGTTGCCTTTTGGAAAAGGGTCATTTGGCACAAAAATGCATTCTCGAAACTGGGGAGAAAAGGAAGTATATGCAAAAAAATGTGTTTTCAAGCAAACATGTGTATTGCTACTAAAGTACATTTAATATTACAAAGGCATTTTTTCGATACAACAAATAACTTTATATATATATATATATCGACCAAGCGAGCCAAGGGGGATCCCTTATTATGAGAGAACTGTGCTTTCTAAGTTAGGACGTCTCCTGTTTACTTAAAGAATAGTATTTTTAGGAATTGTATTTCCTTTTCGATCATCTTCAATTAAGGACTCTTTCTGGGAATTTTACGACAGTAATCATGTTTTGGGAATGCTTTATGGATATGCCTCAAGTAGTTGCTCCAGGTGATCATTCTGTATCATTCTTTTCGTGAAGCAAGGGCTTCCAAAGATTTTCTCAAACTAGTCCCAAGTACTTTTGAAGTGATTTCATTTCAATTTTATGATGTTAGTCCCTGGTGTTTACCACCTTTCTCAAGGCTCAAAAATTTGGACCCAAGTCCATATCTTGGGATTGGGCTCATCCATTTCAGGACTTTTTGGTTCCTGGTTCGGGATTTGACCCCCCTTGTTTTGAAACTTTGGGTTCCTGGTCCTAGAATGGATCCTTGTGTTACTAGTGCACAACTCTGCTTTAAAATGTACTTTAGAGGGAGATTTTTTCATCAAATGGAGTATTGACTCCTTGAATCTTTATTTATAGTCATATTAGTAGCCGTGCCTGAGGCATTCGGATCTTTACATGGTAAAAAACAAAGAAATCCTAGCCTTCTTCTCTTATGTTTCATGCACGGGCGGCCTTCATATATCCTATCTCCTCCCCCTTCATTGTTTGGGGTTTCAGGTGAATGGAAAATTGAACTCTTTATAATATCTTCACACGATATCTGGCCCCCATTGCTTGATGGTGGACATTCATTGATCCCTCATGTTCTTGTTGCTATAAAAACCTTCCTAGAAAAATTCAATTGAGACAAAACTAGTAGATGGGAAAAAGAGTGTAGCGTGCATCCTTTAAGATCTAGAGGTCATTGCTCTCCTATGTAGGGTGCTCCCAACTTCTATTTTTGCTTCCAAAAATGACCTCAGGCTTGGCCTTATCACTAAGGACAACCTCCTGAAGCTTACCTAGTAAATCTTTTAGGGGTCCTGACTTAGGGAGAAAGAAAAATAGATACGACATACCTCTTTTTTACCTTCATTGTCCTTTTTGGTCCTCATATGGCATCTTATTTGCCTTTAGCCCTAGGTGTTGTTAATTGGAAAAAGAGACTTAAGATTCGAACTACATGTGAAGGTTAGAAGCAGTAAGAGGAATAAAAAGTCAATATCTTGAATATAAGATAGAGAAAATAATACTAGAGTATCGACAAAGGTTTGCTTCAATCAGTCCCCAGTGATGTCTCAGCCCTCCTTAATTTATTGTCTAGCAGGGTTTGCCAGGCTTCCATGGATGCTTGTTTTCTTCGGCCTTCTTTTACTCTTCACTCGGTATCTTAGGAAATCGCTTAGGTTACCCTCTTTTAGGGTGTGGCAACTTCTTTTCGAAGATGCCAGCAGTCCCTAGTCATGTGGTCATGTGTTCCATGGTAGTCACACCTGAGGCTTTGGTCCCTTGTATTAGTATATGATCTAATCAGCTTTGGGAACCTGATAATGCTCAAACGTACTCTCCTAAGTTGGAGGTATCAGCGGTCATTAAGCAAAACACATTTACAATTCCTAACGGATGTCAGGGTCGTACCCACAGAGAACAATGTAGTCGCGATCGAGCTAATAAAGAATCTAAGCAACTTATTGAAGTTCAATTAATAAAAGGGGAAAAGATATCTAAAAGGGGGGTTTTAGACTAAAACTAAAGATAAAAGAAAATCAAATAAAAGATAGATTAATCAATGGCTTTCACCTTGCTTTTGTCAAGCAAGGACAACAAGGAAAACTTGGGAATGGGAATTTGATTCACAAGACTTGCACCCAATTCACACGTAGGTGGTCTTGGTTGAAGGTATGCGTAACCATGTCTCGACCAATCAAGCATATATCTCATGTGTTCTCTCGAACCACCATGAGTAAGCAATAAACCAACCAAATCAACTTGGGTAAATTGGGCTATCTCTAGCCCCAACTCTTAGATGGGAGTTTCCGGCAACCAAACTATCTCTAGCCTTGATCTAGAGTGGAAATCCCAAATCCCCACTATTAAACCTTCCCGAATTTAGGGTAATCTTTTCTCAAGCAAAAACCCAAATTAGAAAGCTAAGTCAATATTTACACCCATTAACTATAAATTCAAGCATGGAGGATTCAATAGACCCAAATGATAAATCAAGAGAAACCGCAAGATTTAGAATTACAAATCTAAATTAAGCATTATCTCTAATACAACCCAAGTCTCGATTCAACAATTAAATCCTACAAATTAGAAATTAAGAACAAGAGTTGAAGAATGCAATTTAAGATTTTACAATACAAAGGATCCAAATCTTCACTCCTATGGTGTAGGTTGATGAACTTGCTTTCCAAGCTTTGCCAAAAGTTGTGAAAATATCCAAATATTAGCCAAAAATGCTTCCCAAAATGGCTGAGAAGTCTTTTATATGGATTGGGGTTTCCAATTATGTGAAGTTTCAAAATTGTCCAGCTGCCTCCGCTTTCCTTCTTCGCCTACACGGAAGGTCCACCGCGTACGCAAAGTGTCTTTGTCTGATTGACCTTTGCGTATGCAGTCTGTGCATCGCATTCGTGGAGCTTTGCTTCAACTGATCTTCACGTACGCGTGTGGGACATCGTGTTCGCGTAGGCATGTGCTGCTACCAGTCACTTGCTTCTCCAAATAGCTTTCTTTTGACGTGTTTTCATCCAAATTCTTTCCAAAAACTTCTAAAACACAGAGACCTGCAAAATAGAAGTAATACGCGTCATTTGTACTATTTTCCCACTTAATATTAGTAAAAGTATAAGATTAACAACTCAATAAGTAGGTGGAACACAAACTTATCAAACCCCCAAACTTGAACTATTGCTTGTCCTTAAGCAACTAAAAATCCTAGCTCAAGAGGCATACAACACAAGTGCAAAAACATCACTTCAAGCCAAGGAAAATCTATTTCAAGCACCAAGCATGACTTTGGTTGGTACTAACGATTAGTCAATCACATGATAACTTAATCTAAGCATTCCCGTCTATTCAAAACACAATTCAAGGATTCAATGGAACATTAAGAACAACCAAGTGACAACATCCAATCCTCAAGATGTGACTCAAAACCACTAACTTACCAAAATATTCTCTATTGACTCATCTTCGGAGTTTATCAATGTCACCAACTATCCTAACTCGCATGCCCGCAGAAGAACAAAAGTCCCAAAAACAAAATATGTACAAAGGCAATCACAAGGGACAAATACAAACACTCACACTCACAAGGAATTTCAAGTACTAACAAGTATCAACCATAGTCTTGCCCTTATTTTCATTCGTCACTTGCTTAAGAAAATCGATCGGAGATCTCAAAGGGCTTTTCTAAACTAGTAATGTAGCTTCTGGGAAGGGTAGGATACATATTCGGATTCAAGTGACTACATCCTCCTCGAACTCTATACAACTTTTTCAATTCAACACCCAAGCCATTTCTTTTCATCATCATTCAACACGAGGCACCTATTTCACTTATTTTCATTCGGGGCCCAAATATTTATCATTCTATTCACCTTAGAGGATTCATTTCTTTTCTTTCCTCTTTTCCTTTCATTTTGCATTCTTTTTCAAATTCTTCCTTCTTTTTGGCGATTCATATTAAGCAAGAAACCCTGATTTACTCATTTAGAATTCCTCCAAGGTACCTTTTATCAACCCCCAAACTTAGGCTTTTAGCCTCGATTTCACACTTGTAGAGTTCAAGGAGGGATGGGTTCAAGAGAGGGATTCATGTTCAAAAATGGTTCAAGGCTTGTATCAAGGTTGCCAAAGAAAAGGTATAAGGCTCAAGAGGGGTGACTAATGATTTAATTTAAGTGCAATGGTGGATTTTAAGGCTAAGTAGGCTTCAAAAAACCACAAAGAAGGCCTAAGATCATTTCTCCAACCAAAAGTAATCAAGACTAGCTTTAAAGACTAACCGGGCAAGTTCTAGTTAACACAAGCAAGCACAAGAATTATTCAACTAAACCTCACCACACATGGAATGTGAATCATTCAATAAGGATCAATTTTTTACTTCCTAAACAAGAACAAATAAAGACGCATTTTTCAATTCCAAGTTATCACCACTAATGCTTAAGAGTCGCAAAAAGATTAAAGGAGTTGTCACAAACATCAATCTTTGCCATACACTTTTCACAAAAAAATTTTGGAAGGGTATGCATATTTCGCTTATCATTCAAGACTAACTCCATTAGTACCAAACAAGTCAATCGCAACCAAAACCTCAAAAGACGATGATTTTCCCTTAAGAATGACGTCACTCAGTCTATCATTGGGCCAATTCGTCTATCTAAATTGGTATGTCTACACAAGGTGGATCAACACAACTATCATAATCTATAGGAACATGTAATTCGCACGTTTCAAAGTGCGGGTTGCACGTGTAACGCACAGGCCAAACAGTGGGCATGTGCAAAACTCATGCGGTTTGCACGTCGATATGTGTGATTCTGTGTTCCCGGCTCTGACAAGTTCTATTTTCCCTAACGGGTACTCAGACTTCCCCTGGACCCCAACAACCAACACATCAACTACAAAATAACAAAAGAAGCTAAAAATCAAAGAAAACTAAATGGCTAAACCATCAATTTCTTCCACAGCAACACACCAAAACCCAATAAGGGCATAATTCCACAAAACACACCCGGTGAGGGCACAATAATATCCAAAAGTAAAGCAATCCAAAAGTAAAGCAAGCTAATCTAGAAATATAGAGTGCGGTCCAACACGCCACCCCCAACTAAGATAGGGCAGTGCCCTCACTACATCAAAATAAGAAATAAGTTTGAGGGGGCTCCCTGAGGTGTATCAATCTGAACTGGAGGAAGAGGGGAACTCAAGTCTCTCCTCATCCCCATCGTCATCCTCCTCTGTTGTACTCGATCTACAAAAGGACTTCAATCTATCCATCATCTTGTTCAAGAATTTTCTCTTCTTCTTCTCATGCTCACTGAACTTCTTTTGGCACTTTTCAACCTTTCCTTGCATGCGGCTCATGTGCTCCAAGCGGGTATTCATTACACTCATTCGCCCATTAATCAACTTTTACTCAGTGGCCACTTTAGCAAGAGATGGAGGAGACTCTGAACCAGCTGGTGTGTCAGCTCCGGCTAAGCCAGTAGAGAATCCAGCCAACAACTACTGAATATGCGCATCCACTCCCTGAATCTGACTAGAGAGGTGGCGCATAAGATAGGGCCTGAACTGTAGTGGTCCCATAGGATAAGATGATCCCGATGCAATAGTGAAAGGACCAGTGGGCTAAGTTGAAGACTCATGAAACTGTCCGAAAGATGGAGAAGCTACATCAATCTTTCTCTTCTTCTGCTTTGCTTCTGGGGCCCTCTTCAACAATGGATAGATCAAGGTTGTTGGCTTCTTCTCAACATCATTCGGGTGTTTAAACACCCCTGCATCATAGCACAATTAGGTCACTAATAAAGGTAAAAAAAGGCTCTTCGACCTTCCCATAGCTACCTCCTCTATCTTAGCCACAATGTGGAGCCCAACATTCACATCTATGCCATCAATAAGGGATGCAAGCATCAATGCTCAATCAGGTGTCACATCAGTGTCATGAGAGGATGGTATGATCCTCACACAAAATAATCGAAAGCCAAGACTTGGCTTCTGCAGTGAACTCATATGAGTCAACCCCCTTTTGCAAAGCCAACCAATTCAGAGTCACCCTATCGTGCAACTTGTCAACCAACCACTGGTGTCCCTCTGCTTTTGATTTTGCAATATAAACCTCATTGTAAGCATCCAGAAGGTTGTACAGTGCATTGATGATTTTGGCATTGAAGCTCACTTAGACACCCCGAATGGTAGTGACCAATGCGCCCTTGAAGTCGGTGGTTGAAGCATTGGCATAGAACTCTGTGACCACTGTGTGATTCACCTTGACAGGTAGAGGAGCAAAGAAAATCCACCTACGCTCCACCAATCTATTATAGAATTCCAGCATTTTCTGTTCAACTTTATCCATGTTGATTCCTTTCTCCCTAACAAAGGGCTTGGATAGAAGCTCATCATACCGATGCTCACACGATGCCGATAGGAATCTGTCATGATCATAATTCTCCTCTATTTCTGCCTCCAAAATATTTTCAACTTCATTGTCACTACCGTTGGAGGCCATTTTTGGGATCAAAGTACCTACAAAACAAGCCAACATATTAAAAGTTCTTGGGGACACTTAAAATAATGTATTATGAAGCATTTAAGCGAAAGAAATAGCTGGAAAAACATTCGAGGTGGGCTGTGCGGAGCTACTATTTTGGCACTGCCAGGCATTCCTTATTCGCGTACGCGACCAGGTGGCTGCGTTCGCGAAAAGGAATTTAATTTTTCAGTAGCCAAGTGACCACGAACGCAAAGGTCATAGTGTTCGCCCAGATCAGTGCCTCTTTGAGGCATTTTCTCAAACACCTGACATGCACAATTCATTCAAGCCATTTTAGGCTCAGTAGGCTCAGGCTAATCACCATATTTTTGCACTCTTTGCACAAACAATCACCGACCTCGTTTAACAATTACCCAATGGTGTTCTCATAAACTTAAATTCCAAAATTGCAATTATTACCATTGTGATAGCACAAAGTGTAGAAAAGGAGTAGAACTAACAACAATATTAAAGTGGGTTAGTGTCATACCTGATGGATTGCACTTGGTAAAGCAATGAATGAAAGAACTTGATGTAATTATTGTGTGCCAAAGGAGGAGAGAGTATCTTTGTTTTGAGAAGAAAACGTTTAGGCCTTCTAAATTTTTGAACGTTTAAACTTACCTGGAACTGCCTGTAAGCTTTGCGTACATGACCAGTCCAACACATTCACGAAGGTCTGTTATTTTCTTAGTCATCGCGTACGCAGCTAGCTCACTGCATTCGTGAAAAAAGGTTGCTGGAACCGATTTTTGCATTTTCTTCCAGCTCACTGTTTACGATGTGCGAAGTCAGGTACGACGGGCACTTTGGGAGGTGCAAAATGCACCAATTCCGCACAAGCCAAGATTTTTGATCAGTTCACTATTTGCTTATGTGATGGCATGTACGACGGGCACTCTTCTAGGTGCGAAAAGCACGTTTTTCAGAGGTATTTTTGGTGCTTCTCAACACTTGGTTCCTCTTTCATTCCTTTGGGCACCTAACGACAAACCAAAAAGAAACAAAAAGTGACGTAAAGCATAAAAATGATGGGTTGCGTCCCATCAAGCGCATAATTTAACATTACGGCGCGATGCAAGCTACCTCACCATTTGGATCTCCTCTTGGAAGATTTGAACCTTCGACCCAAACTTGAATCGAACTTCCGATGAAAATCTCGGGGTGAAGGTTTGAACATGAGAAGGCCATTCTCTTGATTTCGCAATTCATATTTTGTATCCTTCAAGTGAGGAAGGTCGCTTTGCCTTCATTCCATGACAAACTTAAAACCGGATAGACCTTCATCCATCCTTCTTCCAAGGTACTCCAAAAGCTTGATTACTTCGACTCTCGTCCATTCAATCAAACTTAAGGTCAAAAAATGGTTGGGGTGGGATTTGGGCATCTCCACCTTCAAGCTTACCTCATTCATCACATCCTCACTATTGAATGAACTAGAGTCTTTCAAAATGAAACGTTGGACTTTACCTTGCAACTCTAGTACCATTTGTTTGGGTTCGGCACTATGACCCATATTTGGGGTAGTTGGTTGCCACAACACCTTCAATTCATGATCATCCCTTGTGTCCTCCCCTTGTTTAGATTCAAGCACTCCCTATACAAACTCACTTTCTGGAGATTTCATATTTCGAAAGTCTTCCTCATTCCCCAAAGTGAATTTGCTCAATCTCAATATTGGAGGCATGTTCATTAATTAGACTTGGAGGGGTTTCTTCATTAATTTGAACAAGAGGAGTAGACAAATCCGCCATGGATTGCGTGGTATGATTTATCTCCTCGCCTTCCTTCATTATCATGTCCACCAAGACTTGCTTTATGGATTTCACACCCTCCTCTTGGGTTTCTAGCGAGGCCAAGAGGGTGTGGAGCTTGGCATACATGCCTTCTTTGCTTGCTAAGTCTTGGTTCCTATTAAGATCATAAGCACCACTAGCAACATTGTTAGCACAAGAGGGGGGAGGAGGACGGTCATCATTAGGGCATTCGCTTCAATGTCCATCACGACCACCACACAAATAATAATTGTGCCCATCATAGGAGTGAGAAGGTAAATACCTTCCTCTCTTAGGGCCAATTCTACACCTACGGCCAAGGTGGGGTCCTCCGTAATAAACACAATAGTCAAAAATATAAACTGGGATGTAACCACTAACATTTTTATCATTTTGAGATGCCATGGAACCAATCAACAAAATAAAATTAAACAAAATAAAAACAACTATTCACAAAATTGAACTAGAGTAAGTAAACTCAAATTCTAAACTAACTCAATACGCCAAATTGTTCTCCGGCAACGGTGCTATTTTTTATAATGCTCAAACGTACTCTCCTAATATGGAGGTATCGTCGGTCGTTTAAGCAAACACATTTATAATACCCAACGGATGTAGGGGTCGTACCCACAGAGAACAATGTAGTCGCGATCAAGCTAATAAAGAATCTAAGCAACTTATTGAAGTTCAATTAACAAAAGGGGAAAAGATATCTAAAAGGGGGGTTTTAGACTAAAACTAAAGATAAAAGAAAATCAAATAAAAGATAGATTGATCAATGGCTTTCACCTTGCTTTCGTCAAGCAAGGACAATAAGGGAGACTTGGGAATGGGAATTCGATTCATAAGACTTGCACCCAATTCACACATAGGTAGTCTTGGTTGAAGGTATCCTTAACCATCTCTCGACCAGTCAAGCATATATCTCATGTGTTCTCTCGAACCACCACGAGTAAGCAATAAACCAACCAAATCAACTTGGGTAAATTGGGCTATCTCTAGCCCTAACTCTTAGATGGGAGTTTCCGGCAACCAAACTATCCCTAGCCTTGATCTAGAGTGGAAACCTCAAATCCCCACTATTAAACCTTCCCAAATTTAGGGTAATCCTTTCTAAAAAAAACCAAATTAGAAAGCTAAGTCAATGTTTGCACCCATTAACTATAAATTCAAGCATGAAGGATTCAATAGACCCAAATAATAAATCAAGAGAAAGCGTAAGATTTAGAATTAAAAGCCCAAATTAAGCATTATCTCTAATACAACCCAAGTATCAATTCAACAATTAAATCCTACAAATTAGCAATTAAGAACAAGAGTTGAAGAATGCCATTTAAGATTTTACAATACAAAGCATCCAAATCTTCACTCCTATGGTGTAGGTTGATGAACTTGCTCTCCAAGCTTTGCCAAAAGTTGTGAGAATATCCAAAGATTATCCAAAGATGCTTCCTAAAATGGCTGAGAAGTCTTTTATATGGATTGGGGTTTCCAATTATGTGAAATTCCAAAATTGTCCAGCTGCCTCCGCTTTCCTTCTTTGCCTACGCAGAAGGTCCGCCACATACACGAAGTGTCTTTGTCTGGTTGACCTTCATGTACATGATCAGTGCATCATATTCGCAAAGATTTGCTTTAACTGACCCTCACATACACTTGTAGGACACCGCATTCACGTAGGCATGTGATGCTGCCAGTCACTTGCTTCTCCGAATAACTTTCTTTTGATTTGTTTTCATCTGAATTCTTCCCGAACACTTCTAAAACATAGAGACCTGAAAAAAAGAAGTAATTAGTATCATTTGCACTATTTTCCCACTTAATATTAGCAAAAGTATAATTTTAAGAGCTCAATAAGTAGGTGGAACACCAACTTATCAGAACCTTCCTCCTTAATATCTCAGATCGTTGAGACTAATTATGCATGGCTAACAGTGAAGCAATATTTTGACAGCAAGGGGATTTCGTCCACCATGTAACTATCGGTTTGTCCTCCTCCTTGGACATCAGGATTTTCCATGCTCGATCCCTGTCATTTCTATTGTCAAATTGAGACTTATCCAAGACCTCCGACTCCTTAGCTTAGACTTGACCTTGCATTCCCTGAATATGATAAATATCTACTTTAAGAAGGGTTTCTTGTTGATTTTGGATTCTGCTTCCACCGATACTGATTTCTTATGGTCCTCGCGCTAATATCCCATTGATTTTTTATCAACTTGGGATCAATATGCTATGATTGGAGCATCTTTCCATGAGTTTGAAAACTATCATTCTTGATCTGAATCTTCGAATCATACAGGTTATGAACATCCGCCCAAGTTGTAGCCTTAAACTCAGTTAGACTCTCCTTTAACATAAACTAAATGATTGAGATTTATAGGTCCAAACCCTTTGTGAAAGCCTCGATTTTGCAGTCATCCAAAACTATCAGCAATTGTATTCTTTCCTTTTGGAACCTCGCGACAAACTCTCAGAGAAGTTTTGTGTCTCCTTGTTCTATTTTGAAGATATATCCCCTCCGGGGCTGCATCTTCGTTGTTCCAGCGTGTGCTTTGACGAAGATATTTGCCAACATGTTAAAAGAGTCAATCGAATTTTTGAGCAAGAGAGAGTATTAGATCAACGCTCCACTTGACAAGGTTTCTCCAAACTTCTTCACCATCACTGGCTCCGTCTCCTTTTTAGTCAAATCATTCTCATTGACTACAGTTGTAAAGAACAACTGGTGTTCTTGAGGGTCTGAATTTCCATCATATATGGAAATATTAGGCATTTTGAACCTCTTAGGGATGGGTTTGGTCACTGCTTTGGTTATGTAGGGAACCTTCGTCTAACTTTTCAAGACTGACCCCTTAATGACTGGTGGTGCTCCAAGTATGTGATTCATCCGGGAGTTCATCTCTGAGTAATGAGATTTCATTTCTGCCTCAGTAATTCCACTATTGACGCTAAAGATATTGGAGTCTCAAGATCGGCTTCTGTTTCATTGGCCGTCTATTCCTCCCATCGATTGTCGACCTCCATATCGTCCTTCACTACCAACGCTTGTTGCTTGTTTCCATCAGAGGCATTTAATGTCATCTAGATCATGTTACCTTGTAGCTCAATCACTTTTTTTTCCTGAGCCTCTTTATCAGGGAAATTTGCGACTCGGTGTATCCCAGCAGGATATCTTTGAGGTTTTCCAAGCTAACTACTCCTTCCTCTCCCCCGGTTTTTGCTTCTTCAGGGGAGAGCCTATAATTTCTCTTCTGTGTATGTACATTTGTTGTGTCTATGTGTTTGACATCAGTGTCGATATCAATGGGCTAGTCCTACTCATTTCGGAGGCAATCTGGTCTGCCTCATTCCCGGACAATGTTCTTGCTTCCATATTTTTGGCCACATTGTTGCTAGTTTGCCTTTCTACAGTTTGGTCACCGTCATTTTCCATTTTGTGATATCTGTGAGACAAAAATATTCAAGCTAGTAAAAAACAAAGTTAAATCAACATACAGTTGCTTTGGCCCCACGGTGGATGCTGAACTATTTACCATAAAAATGATACAGATGAATTTATATAAGATTAAGAGCACACATCTCAATCTAACTTTTATTTTTTCTATTTACCGACAGTTTGAATATAGATTAGGTGTTATGCAATGTAAATAAAGCAAGCTTAAGAACAAAAAAAAATAGATGTGATAGTTCTAACATAATATGCTAAGTAAGTAAAGAAAAACAAAGAGTTAAAGTATGAATCCAAGTGTTTCGATGCGCAGTGGGCATCTCCGAAAGATAGACTTCAGCTCCGTAGCTGTCCTCGACGTGGATTTACTAGATCAAAAATAAGTAAGTAAAGGAAAGCAAGGGAAGCTTGATGCTCAAGAAAATAATATATTATTGTTGTATTAGAAAATACATAAAGTACTCCCTAAAGTAGGATTGGATTTGTTAGTAGACACTTAAAGTTTGCAAAGGTCTTATTACCCCCTTATATTTGTTCAAAGTGATATAAATACTACCTTTTGTGGCCACCACCACTTTTAACAAAATCAGTGCATAACACGCACCAATCAAATTACGCCACATCATATCTTTTTATATTTTTATTCACTATTTTCGTTTATTTCTTTTTTATTATCATTTTCTTTCTTTTTCCTCTTTTTATGCACTATTTTATATTTTTTTTATATTTTACCTTTTAACTTTTTTATTCTTTTCTCCATTCCTTCTTCTCCAGAACCTTTATTCTCCGACAACCTTGTCAACACCAACTTCACCGGAGATAAAATCAAACACCGACTAAATTAAAATCATTAGAACCAATTGTTGAAGTCATCACAAACCCATAAAAATCAAATCATCTCATAATAAATTTGAAAATCTAACTCACCAGTCACCACCCAATCAAAAATAATTTTTTTATTAAATCACCATTAAATCCACCAAATACAAAAAAAAAATCACCATTAAATCCACCAAATACAAATAGTGAAGAACAAGAAAAAAAAAAGAACAAGAAAACAAAAGGCATCACCAAATCAAGCTATCAAACACATACTGAAATCCTTAATCTTTTTAAAAAGGAGAATTAATGATGAAAAGCCACAGACCCATTTCATATATTGAGTCTTAATTTATTATAAAATAGGAAAAGAAAGAAAAGATAGGGTGAAGAATAAGAGTAATGGTGAAAGTTGCAGATATATGTTGTTGAAAATGTGAAAGTGATGGATGAGAGAAGAAGAAAGAGAAAGAGTAAAAGAAAAAAATGAAAAAGATTTTAATGAAATAAACAAGCGTTTTTTGAGACTCTTCACGCGCTCCAAGCAAGTGCAAAATACATCAGGGCCACGTAAGCTTAAAGGGTGATATTTATATCATTTTGAATAAATATAGTGGGGTAATAGGACCTTCACAAACTTTAAGTGTCTACTTACAAATTCGTTCCAACTTTAGAGGGGACTTTATGCATTTTCTCTTGTTATATTGATGGGATTCAGAATGTGTTACAAATGTGTTTAGTAATTTGTTTATAGATTACAATAGTAAGACACTAGCCAATAGAAATCCTCCAATTTAGCGCTAAGTTGATGAGACCAATCATAGAGGGTCGGCGCAGTGGCGAAGCCAGAATTTTCTTCAAGGGTGTTCATATTTTTAGGACAGGAGTTGGGTGGAAAAAAAAGAAGAAATAAATTAGTAATTATTTTTTTAACTTAAAAGCACAGAGTCAAACACCAGATTTTTTTTTTTGATTAGTAAAAAGATTAGAACTTTTTTTTTTAAAACAAACAAAGAGATTTTTTTTTGTTTTTTAACAACAAATGAGCAGAACTTTTCGTTTTCTTTAAACAACAAAAGAAAAAAAATCCTCTTTTTTTTGTAAACAACAAAAGAGAACTTCCATTAGTGTAAAAAACAAGTAAAGTGTAAGAGACCAGGCTCGAAACTGGGTCTTAAAGGAAAGTTTGCACGCCCTTAGCCACTGGGCTATATCTCTCTTTTGTGTCAAGGGTGCTCAACAGTCTCTATATATTCTAAAATATCTATATTTAACCTATATACTCGGGAAAAAATTTCGACGAAGGATGTTCATCTGACCACTCTTGGGTGGGTGTAGCTCCGCCCCTGGGTCGGCGGTGTCGTTAACAATGCCAGGTAATATCCTTGCAATAATCAGGTCCGTACAGGCTCGTTCGCGTACCTGAGTCTTCTTACATTTGTCCCCTCATTTGTCTCTTTGTCAATATCACCGGCGTACGAACCCCCTTTCGTCTTTAGTATGTTTTCATTTTCCTTATCAGGGAACCGACTTTCCGAGGCCTTCTTCGTTCTCTCCCTCGAGTGTCAGGTATACTTGATCGCTTTTACCCCATACAAATATATAATAGTGTGTATTGACTAGCGAATGTAATTATTTTTGACCAGTCGGTCAATGTGTAACTTGCCCATTTTTTAATTCTAGACACTCAATATCGATCGAAAAGTGGTGAAATTCTCCATTCTGCTAGAGCTTAATTGAGTTGGGCAACCCCAACCCATTATGTAAAAAGAGAAATTTTTGTATATAGCTATAGTTGTGTTTCTAATTACAAAATATAGCTATAGTTTTTGTATTCATGAAATATAGTAACAGTTTTTATTCACGCACAAGCAAAATACATTGTATCCGTGCGCATAATAAGTGTGTTCGTCTATATACAACATCTCTGTAACAGAATATATTACATTCGCGTGCATAACAATAGTGATATACATTGTATATGCTCACTTAATAAGTGTATTCGCGTGTATATAATATCTCTACCTAACTATATTCACATGGATAATAAGTGTATCCGCACGTATTTGCTTTTAAAATCTCAAATTATCGCTATATTATTTAATATTTTTAAACCACCGTTATTTCAAATAAGGCATTAGTTTATTGTGTCACATAATTTATTTCTTCATAAAAATGTAATGCAAAATAAAATACTAGTTTAAAAAAACCCTCTTTTTTTTGTTACAAAAATAAAATCTGATAAAATTTTGCCTTAATTTAAAAGAAGAAACTAAACTTATTCTACATAAGATGGTTGTTTAAGGTTTGCAACTTCCAAGTGGAGAAGGGGTTGTTGTTGTGTCGGGCAAAACATAAAACGATCCCTCAGAGATAAGTAGATTTGTGTACTTTATTCCAATCTTCCAAGAGGCGCACGTCTCTTGTACTTTTACTTGATGTGCTCTGCTGTACCTTAACTTGGTCAAACTCTTGTGATTCAAAATTCCACTTCTTTTTTCTTTCAACAAAATGGTAAGCCTAGTTTTTTTTCTTTCTGTTAATTTTTTGTTGGATTTGGAAAATCTAACTTTGAATTTGATCGCAGATGAGAAATCGGATATCTGAAGTTTGGATCGCTGTTACATTATTGGTGGTTGGATTGAGCATGGAAGGGGCATTTGGGATTAGATTTGTAATTGAAAAAGAAGAATGTTTTTCTCACAAGGTTGAAATGGGGGAAACAGTTCATTATTCATTTGTTGTTATCAAGTCTGAAGGCGATTGGCATTACAGTGAAGATGGTGTTGATCTTGTGGTACGAATTTCTAAACCTTAATGTTTCTTTTTCACCCAATAAAGTTTATGGATCCAATTTGAGGCAACAAACTAGTAGACAAAGGAATTGAAGGATATAGTGGCATTTGAATAATTCGGTTACATTTTATTTTGTTAAAATTGGAGTAGGTGAAGGGGAAATGTGGGGAGGGGATTACACGATGGTGAATCGAACCGGCATCATGAAAGTGAAAGTTGAGGTAGTTAACCAACTGAATTACTAATATTCCCCTTCTCAGTTTGCGTTATTCAAAAAAATGTGTAAATTCCTTAATCTGGTATTTTAATTAAGATGATCATCTTACAATGTTACAACTTCTATTATTGATATCCCTGTATATTGATCAGGTAGTTACTTGTACTAAGGCTCTGCAATATTTAAATTAATCATCTATGTGGTCGCTGTGATTTGAACTTGTTGATAATGGAAGTGGACTTGTAACCCTGGCATTGTTATTTTGCAATTCTTTGTTGATTTTGATTTCACGAGAGAATGTACAGAAATTAGCAAAGTGGTTTGTTTATTTCAATTCCAGAAAGCTAGCACACATCGACATAAATAAAATTTAAAAACATATTTAGAAAACTATCTGATAATCAACACTAATAAAAATAAAATAAAATAAAAAACTATCCGTTAATCAACTGTCTTTTGTATATTTTGTAAAACTCCATGCTCTTCATACACAGATAGGCACCCTCCCTTTTGATTGGCTTCTGATGAAGACCAGCAGGAAGAAATGCAGATACCCTGGGGTTTGAGGGGGGGGGGGGGGAGTGTTTGAATCCTATACATGAGAATCAGAGTCTTTGTTGTATATTCAAGAAATTTTGAATGTCAGAGCTGTAAATTGATGGATTCATATCGATACTAAGAATACTTGACTCAGTTTTTTCTTAAGAGTCGTTAGTTCCGAAAGGGTTCTTCATACTTTCTTGAGGAGGAAACCTTACATAGTCAAGTTGTACATTTCTGCCTGAGAAGTTTCAGCTTTTATCCATCATTTAGTCAGTCATTTATACTAGATTATTGTATTGATGTTTCTGAGATGGTGAGATTTTAGGTGAAGGGGCCTTCCGGAGAACAGATTCATGATCTTCGTGACAAAATAAGCGAGAAGTCCGAGTTTACATCTCATCATGAAGGAATTTATCGTTTCTGTTTCACTAACAAGTCGCCATATCATGAAACCATTGACTTTGATCTCCATTCTGCTCATTTTGTGTACCACGATGAGCATGCAAAAGATGGTGCGCATGCTACTTTTGGTTTATCTTAGATCTCGGCCTTTTATTAGAGAGTTAACTTGATTAGTCTGTGACTCGCAGAGCATTTCAAGCCTTTGTTTGAGCACATCGGAAAGCTAGAGGAAGCTTTGTATAACATTCAGTTTGAGCAGCACTGGCTAGAGGCCCAGACAGACCGTCAAGCAATAGGTATTAATAATGTGTACTTGTTTCGCTGGTGATTTCTTAAATGAAGCGGCTTCAACTGCATCAAAGCTCACTTGTGATAAAAAATCAAAATTTGTTTCCCTTTAGCTTGCATGTAGAATAAGATAATTTTCCTTTTTCGATTTTCTTCTTTTGTGATATCTATCTAGTCTTCAGAGTTTAGTATATCAAATTTAAATGCTTGACCGTGGAATCCATGATTCATGCTTGTGACCCACCTAAAGTTAATTCGCGGTAAATGTTAATCAGCTGAGCCATACTGTTGTTCACTTCTTCTCATCAACTTCGGCATCCACCAATAGTATGAACTTCAAGTTGATGTAATTGATCTTGTGAGTTTAGCGAATTGACGCAATTCACTTTTATAGTTGTTTTCTTGGGATTTACATTATATATCTGGGATTAGTGGTTTGAAAACTTCACCTTTACAGTGACAGTACCAGTTAGCTTTTCAGTAGGTTGTCAATGAGGCACAGCAAGAGAACATCATTCCTTCCCGTATGTAGGTCTCATTGGGATGACTCAATGAAAACAATAAGAGAATATGATTTCATCCTGTGTACCCCTCTGTTTCAATCTGTTTGTCTTACTTTCCTTTTTAGTCCATTTCAAAAAGAATGCCTCTTTCCTTTTTTAGCAACTCTTTAGTTTCAACTTTCCACCTAACATGTTTAAGACCACAAGATTAAAAAGAAAATTGGTACATTCTACCTATCTTTACTTTAAGACCACAAGATTCAAGTCTTCTTTACTTTCTTAAACTCGGTGTCAAATCAAAACCAGACAAATAAATTGAAAAGGAGGGAGTCATATATTTTTTACTTTTTGCATCTCCAACTTATACTTCATTATGTGAAATTTGTCTCCCCAATTTTGCTAGAAAGCCTAGAATCATGAAGTTGTGCATAATTCAATGCTTATTATATTGTTAATATGCTGATGTAATTCCTACTAATGCAGTGAATGAAGGAATGAGCAAGAGAGCAATCTACAAAGCTCTGTTCGAGTCTTCAGCTCTTATTTGTGTTAGTTTTCTGCAAGTATTCCTCCTCAAGCATTTGTTTGAACGAAAGCTGGGGCAGTCCAGAGTTTAGTTTTCGGCACAGGGAGGATAACATTCTTCTGCCAAACCCTGTAAACTCAGATGTATTCACTTTTTGTGCCTTTTTTTCTGAAGGCAGGTGCCATAGAAACTAGAATGACTAATGTCCTTTTCGGAGATTAAGTTATTTCGATACATTATTTCAGGAATTAGTGAGATTTTCCTAATCTATGTTTTAAGATTATCTGCTTGCATGCAATTTCTTTTGTTGTCCGGTCCATTGTTGAATTTGATACCTCAAATTTTGTAATCAGAAATCATATTTGACACTGATAATCTCCCATTGTAACCTTCAGTTTGGTTGTTTCGTGAATGGTATGTCTCGACTCCTGCTGTTGTTTAGATTGTAGATTCGTGAATGTTCAAGGCTTCTCCATATGCTCAATATATCTTGTTCACCTTGTTATTATTTTTCTTTTTTTATATAATCGATGCTCGGATCAGCTTGCACACATTTTGACTAATTCCACTGGATACTTGTTACCTCCCACCAAAACAGGTTCAGGTAAATCTATCCACTAGCGCTTAGATAGATGAGACAAAATCATCTAGTATGTTTTGCCTCCGCTAGGATTTGAGCCTTGAACTTCACGGTTCTCAACTCGCTTCATTGACCAATAGGTCACACCCTTGGGTACTAGTAGTAGTTATGCATTAAGCTACACTTTGTTTTCCTCGTTGACAACCACTTGATTGAGAAATTTCCGAGAGTTGTTGGTGCATGTTCAAAATTTGATGCATGACAGTCTTGCCCCGTACCCTTCTCTTGTGCGCGTAACTCACACATTATATGCTACGTTCTTTACTACTGTACCAAAGCTTTGGGGCTTGAACACTTGATTAATTTCTCTGCATCTGTCTATCCGATATGTTCTCTAAAGAAATCTTTGGCTGCAGAAATCTTATATGGCAAGTTGGAAATGACGGTTTCCAATCTTACTCCAAAACTACAGATCCTTAGGTTGTTAAAAGTTTAATAAAACCCTGTTATTTGGTAGTTCAACATATGTTAACAAGTAAATAGCTGCCAGATACACCAATTTAACACAAACAACTCCAGAGTCCAGATGGCTGCAAGAAATTGTAGCCTGGGACCAGAAAACCTTTGCAAACAAGAAATGACTGATAAAATTATTAGAAAATTTATAGTTGATGATGTGCTCTACAAACCACACGTATATGAAAGCAACCAAAAAAATTGTCGGCTAAATGTAAAATACAAAATACATCACATAGGTACATCAAGCATGTCGTTTTTGATATTCTTCCCACTAACACAAGTTTACAGGACAAAAAGGACTTAAAGCGGTCCCTCTATCTCCAGCGCGCCAATCCAACAGGAGTTCTGGAGTTCGTTATGAATATGCATCCTACATTCAACTTGGGCAGATAACCTCGTCAAGATTCTGCATGGGGACTTTGCATGCAGCAAAACCATTTTTTCTGCAAAACAAAACTTAAAAGTGAAATTCTAAGATAATAGGAATGTTTCAGAGGTTCACCACAGATATGTTAGAATCTATTCAAGCATCACAGACCAGTGGTTGGGTAAGTTAATCAAGCATTATAAGTAGATCCCTAGTCATAACTATCCACAAAAAATGATTAGAAAAAAAAAAGAACAAGCAAGAACAACAAAAAAATTGGCTCTGATATTTCAAGACTAATTTGGAGAACAGAAGACCAAGTCTTCCCAACTTTTGCCACAATGCAGCAGGTAACGAGAAAAGATGGGACTGAAATTGAAAAAATAGTATGTTCTGAAACAAAATTATGTGTCTACCTTTCTCCTTTCTTTCCAATAGCTTTAACAAAAAAGGGAATCATAAGTAATTATGAGGTGGCAAATTATCAAAGTTGAAAAGAAGAGAACATGCAGGAACTAAAAGGGTAATATTATTTGCTTCCCCCACTCAAAAAACCCTCCAAAAGATAATAACTATGGGCTAGAAAGCATCGAATTCCTAACTATTGGTTCTAATTCCAAGATAAGAAGAGATCTGATTGTAACTGTTACATTTCACCAGATGATTAACTCCAAACGTAGAAGAGAGGTCTATTAACCAAGACGTCAAAATACAAGGAGTCAAAGATCCCCTTTTTAGCACCAGAGTATAGGATCCTATGTACAGTCCTAAACTTATCACAGATGCTCACAGCCAGAAGACCCCATCCATGGCAACTTAGAACCAAAATGTTTCTGATTAATTTTCTATGCAACTTAGGAAGAGGGAAGTATGCAAAAGTAAAAACAGAATTTTATGCTTTTGCAAATAGTAAAGAATTGCATGCATCCTTTTAGCTATCTATTCTCTTTGTCCATATTAAGAAGCAGCATGGCTTGGTGTTTATGAATCATGTTTTAAATGGGTAAGAGTTTTACCTATCATGAGCAGCGTGAGCCAGAATACACAGGCATAGGCACCACAAATTTTTATTTTAGTAGGTTTAAAAATAATAAATAAAATTTTAAAATATGAAAAAATGTATAAAAATCAAAAGAAATTAATCTATTTAGGAATATTTATTTTTTTCTGATAACCGTGGTGTCCAGGCCAGCTTGCAAGCACCTCGACTACTTCCACGAGATACTTGCCACCTCCCACCAACAACAGGTATAGGTAACTCTGTCCACCAAGGCTAGAACATATGGGAAGAATCCCCTAGTATTTAGTCTGTGCTGGGAATTGAACCTGAGACCTCATGGTGCTCAACCCACGTCATTAACCACTAGGCCACACCCTTGGGTGCGGTTTAGGAATATTTTATACAACAACAACAACATACCCAGTGTATTCCCACAGCGTGGGGACTGAGGAGGCTAGAGTGTACGCAGTCCATACTTCTACCTCAGAGGTGAGGTAGAGAGGTTGTTTTCGATAGACCCCCGGCTCAAGACAAAAATAGTCTAGAAAAAGACGTAATAGAAGTACAAGAGACAACAGGTAGTAACAAAACAACACTACCACAAAATAATACTACGAGAAATCCAAGAACAAGAAACTACAAGTGTAGCATTACGACTACTAGTACGGACAACAAGACAAAACACTCCTACCTACTAGCATAGACGCACTCCTACCTACTAACCTCCTATCCTAATTTGCGTCCTCCACACCTTCCAATCTAGGGTCATGTCTTCGGTAAGCTGCAACTGCGCCCAGAGGCGGATCCAGGATTTGGAAGTTCGGGGTGCCACACCGTCCAAATAGGATAAATGGGTTGGTTTTTTCAATTTTGGGCTACGATTCGGTTTAAATTGACCGCGTATTTAATAACATTCTTTTTTAGATATTCTAAGATTAAAGATAACTAAGCAGTCCATTTTTTTTCTTATTCTCTAAAACTTTGAGAAAGAAAAAAAAAAATTCATGTTAAAAATTAGAACCTGTATAAATCGTTAAACATCGTTACCTCAATATATTCATATTCCATTGCCTTTATGTGTTGTTCCAGATATATAGTTGAGAAAGAATAAAAAATTATAGCTTCAACCCAGTCATCTTTACTTAGCGCAAATGTTGGTAAAAGATCAAAGTAATATTTAAATTTTAAAAACTCTAACATAATAATATCCATCATTTTTAAAACTTACAACGTTTTTAAAATTTATAATCTACTATTTAAATATATTTTTTATTAATATTTATGTAACGTTTATAGTTTAAATTTCATTAATATGGGATTCACGTACATCAAGAGATTAATACTTAATGAAAGAATAAGTAAAAAATAATCAAGAATTAATTAAAGCAAAAAAAAACAATTTGGATTAATAAAAGTTAGAAAATCAAGAATTAATTAAAGCAAAAAAAAAAAAACAATTTGGATTAATAAAAAGTTAGAAAATCAAGAATTAATTAAAGCAAAAATGAAACAATTTGGATTAATAAAAAGTTAGCAAGTATAAAATAGAAATAAAGAAAAGACAAAACTAAAAAGGAAAGCTGAAGAGTTGAAGGTACGGGTACCTTACAGCAAGCAAAAGAGGAAATGATGCAAGTCAAAACAAATAGCGCTGATGAGCTTCGAACCCAGGTCGCATGGGTGAAATATCTCGCTCTTTTCCAGTGGCACCATTCCCTCTTTTGTAATTTCGGGTGCCAAGTGTAATATTTATACCATTTCTTACATATATACACGTATATATACAAAATTTCAACCTAGTCGACCGGCACCCCCAACCTTCTACATAGACCCGCCCCTGACTACGGCATGTCCTGTCGAATCACCTCTCCCCAATATTTCTTCGGTCTACTTCTACCTCTCCTGAAACCATCCATAGCCAACCTCTCACACCTCCGCACTGGGGCATCTGTGCCTCTCCTCCTCACATGTACGAACCATCTCAACCTCGCTTCCCGCATCTTGTCTTCCACCGACATCACACCCAACTTATCTCGGATATCCTCATTTCTAATCTTATCTCTCCTAGTAAACCCACACATCCATCGCAACATCCTCATCTCCGTCACCTTCATCTTTTGAATGTGGGAGTTATTTACTGGCCAACACTCCACCCCATACAACAAAGCTGGTCTAACCACCACTTTGTAGAACTTGCCTTAAGTTTAGTGGCACCTTCTTATCACACAAGACTCCAGATGCGAGCCTCTATTTCATCCACCCTGCACCAATACGGTGAGTGATATCCTCGTCAATCTCTCCATTTCCTTGGATAATAGACCCAAGATACTTGAAACTACCTCTCTTTTGGATGGCATGTGTATCAAGCTTATCGCCAATTATTATTAATAGAACATATTTTTTGCTACATCAACGAGTTTCATTAATAAACATGTTATCTAAACGAAATTAAGAAATAAAAGAAAATGTTCTATCGCCCATTATCCCTCAAGTTTCACAACTAGAAAGCAATGAATTTCTTGTTCTTTTAAGAATGGTAATATTGGTATTCAATTATTAACAGCAGTAGGGCAGTGCTGAAGCCATATACACAAAGAGTAAGACCCCAAAACCAGCAGAAAAATCTTACCAATTACAGTTGCCCTAACAAGTCTATTAAACTAACCTCCTACTCTAAAATGCTTTCTTTACACCAGAAGTGAAACAGAACTAGACACTTTCACATCTAATTAATCTGTAACTGACTACTCAACAACAACAACAACATACCCAGTGAATTCCCACAAGTGGGGTCTGGGGAGGGTAGATTGTACGCAGACCTTACCACTACCTCGTGGAGGTAGAGAGGCTGTTTCCAAGAGACCCTCGGCCCAAGTGCAACAAATCCAAATACAAGACGAAGAAAATAGTGAAGAGAAAACAATACAACAATAAAATAAAAAGGTGATCGACAAAAACATATGGCAATAGATATCAAAAGCAAGACTACAGGGTGTGACTAATAATACGACAGACACCAACAACCCTAAACCTTCTAAAGACAACACGACGCTCTACTCTGTGCTAACCTTCTATCCTAATACGCGACCACCACACCTTCCTATCTAAAGTCATGTCCTCGGTAAGACGAAGCTGCGCAATATCCTGTCTAATCACCTCTCCCCAATACTTTTTAGGCCTACCTCTACCTCTGCACGTACCCACTATAACCAGCCGCTCGCACCTTCTTACAGGGGAGTCTACGCACCTCCTCTTCACATGTCCAAACCATCTCAGACGCGCTTCCCTCATCTTGTCCGCCACAGGAGCCACGCCCACCTTTTCCCGGATAACCTCATTCCTAATCTTATCACTCTTGGTATGCCCACACATCCATCTCAGCATCCTGCATCTTCTGAACATGTGTGCTCTTAACTGGCCAGCACTCCACCCCATACAACAAAGACGGCCGAACCACCATTATGTAGAACTTACCTTTAAGCTTAGGTGGTACCTTTTTGTCACACAGAGGCCAGCCTCCACTTCATCCATGCTGCACTAATGCGATGTGTGACATCATTGTCGATGTCCCCACTTCCCTGAATCACAGACCCAAGATACTTAAAACTTTCTTTCTTGGGAATGGGTTGAGTGTCCAGCCTCACTTCCACACCTGCCGCATGCATCGCATCACTAAATTTGCACTCCAAATATTCCGTTTTGGTTCTACTCAACCTGAACCCTTTAGACTCCAGAGTATGTCTCCAAACCTCCAACCTAGCATTAACGTCATCCCGAGTCTCACCAATCAAAACTATATCATCCGCAAATAACATACACCATGGCACCTCATCCTGAATAAATCTCGTCAACTCATCCATCACCAAGGCAAATAGAAAAGGGCTAAGGATTGATCCCTGGTGCAATCCCATCTCAACTGGGAAGTGCTCCGAATCCCCTCCCACCGTTCTAACCCGAGTCTTGGCCCCATCGTACATGTCCCTAATCGCCCTGATGTAGACCATCGGTACCCCTCTGGCCTCCAGGCACCTCCAAAGAACATCCCTTGGGACTTTGTCATAGGCCTTTTCATGGTCAATGAACACCATATGTAAGTCCCCCTTCCTTTCCCTATATTTCTCCACCAGCCGCCTCACAATATGGATGGCTTCCGTAGTCAAACGACCCGGCATGAAGCCAAATTGATTCTCAGAAATAGACACCCCTCTCCTTACCCTCATCTCCACCACTCTCTCCCAAGCCTTCATAGTGTGGCTTAGCAACTTGATACCCCTATAACTGCTACAATTTTGGATATTGTCCTTGTTCATGTACAATGGGACCATTGTACTCCACCTCCATTCGTTGGGCATTTTAGCAGTCTTAAAAATAACATTAAACAACTCAGTTAACCACTCCAAATCAGCTGTCTGTGCTTTTCCAAAACTCCACCAGAATCTCATTTGTACCGGCCACTCTACCCCTTTTCATCCTGCTAATAGCACACTTAACCTCATCCACCTTAATACGCCTGCAGTATCCAAAGTCCCTAAGACCCTCAGAGTGCGCCAAATCACCCAACACAATGCCGTTCCCTCCTTCGTTCAAGAGTTTGTGAAAGTAAGTTTGCCATCTTTGCTTAATGAAAGTCTCATCCACCAACACCTTGCCCTCCTCATCCTTGATGCACTTCACTTGATCCAAGTCGCGAGCTTTTCTCTCTCTAGCTTTGGCGAGCCTATACAATTTCTTCTCCCTGCCTTTATCTCCTAACTCGACATACAAGCGTTTGAAAGCTGTCGTCTTAGCTGTCGTAACCGCTAACTTAGCTTCCGTCTTCGCCGCCTTATAGACTCCCTTAAGCGTCTGTCTCTCCTCCTCGTCCACACACTCCACCAACTTTGCATACGAAACCTTCTTAGCTTCCACTTTGCCTCGGACTTCTCCGTTCCACCACCAATCCCCTCGACGGCCCCCAAAGGTACCCCTAGACACTCCTAAAACCTCTCTAGCTGCTTCCCTAATGCAGCTAGCTGTCTTATTCCACATGTTGTTCGCCTCCCCGCTACTACTCCAAGCCCCTATACCAGCCAACTTCTCCCCTATCTCCCGAGAAAGGGCAGGGGTCAAGCCACCCCATTTAATTCTCGGACGATCGTAAAAGGTCTTTTTCCTCCTATCCCTCTTAATTTCCAGATCCATCACCAAAAGCTTGTGTTGAGTAGTAAGGTTCTCACTCGGGATCACCTTGCAGTCCTTACAAAGGTCTCTATCACCCTTTCTAAAGAGTAAATAATCTATCTGAGTCTTAGTTACCGTGCTTCGAAAGGTAGCCAAGTGGTTTTCCCGCTTAGGAAAGCACGAGTTAATAATCACCAACTCAAAAGCTCTAGCAAAATCCAAAAGCGAGGCTCCACCTCCATTTCTATCCCCAAAGCCAAAGCCTCCATGAACCTCGTCAAAACCACTAGAAGTAGCCCCGATATAGCCACTGAAATCTCCACCAATAAAAATCTTCTCCGTGAGCGGTACATCTCTCACTACCTCATCCAAATCCTCCCAAAATTGCTTCTTGATCTCCTCGCCCAGACCCACTTGAGGCGCGTAAGCACTAATAATGTTCAAAGTCCGCCCTCCAACAACTAGCTTAATTGTCATCATCCTATCATTGATCCTCTTAACCTCCACCACTTGCTCCCTAAGGTCTGCGTCTACGGAAATGCCTACTCCATTCCTATCCCTCAAGCCCCGTGAGTACCACAACTTAAACCCGTCTACATCCCGGGCCTTGGTACCTACCCATCTAGTCTCCTGGACACAAGCAATACTAATCTTTCTCTTATTAAGAATCTTCACTAGTTCTATGGACTTCCCTGTCAGTGACCCTATATTCCAAGATCCTACTCTTAGACTCTTTACCCACTTACCACTTTTACTACTCACCCCCCGCGTTGGCCGAAGACATGACCCTAGTCCACCATCATTCACCAAAGCCACTAAAAGGAAGTAAACGACACAAAAATACACTCAAAGATACTGAAAATTAGTAAACCAACTATACTATAAAACAGAAAACAATCACTACGAAAGAGTATAAAGAATAGAGCACTAATATGAATTCTACTGCCAATCAGGAAAACAATCTAACAGTCTAAAGTACGCTAGCAACCAGGAAACAAGCAATACTCCAAACTCTACAATAAATCAGGGGAGGAAAGCAAAAATTCTACTATAAACAGAAAGACAAGGAAGAATAAAGGATGTAATAATAATCAACACTATACTATAAGGCATACCCTACAAGAAAGAAATACAAGGAATGAACAAAGATGACTCCAAGAACGCCATAAAGCAACGCAAATGGCAGAAAGAACTGGAAGAAATCTAAGATGAGGAATCGAGGTCATCGGGAGTAGGCTGGATGAAAGATAAGGACGATTTGCCTGCTTGACTTGTCGGAATCCGGCAAATTTTGTCGCCGGATTCTTTCCACCTGAAAGGTAGATCGCCGGAGAGCCGCCGAAGAGACTGGTAGACCTACAACAGAGTATAAAGAAAGAAAGGAACAAATAAAAGAGAACAAAACAAGAAACTCCGCCGGAGAGAACTGGCGGCCGTCATCGAGCAGATCTGGGTTTCGATGGAGGGAGAAGAACAGATGCGGCGAGCTGAGACGACGCCGGAATCGCGAAGCCAAAATGGTGGCGCCGGCGAACCCAGATCTGGTCTGACGCTAGGGCCGGCGGTCCTCTGAATGGTCGCCGGCGATAAAATCGCGACCCAGAAATGAAAAGTAGATCGGAAACTTGTCGCCGAAAAGTAAGAAACCGGTGACCGCCGGGAGTCGTCGTAGGCGGCGGCTGTCTTTTGTGTATAGGAGGAGTGTCGCCGGTACTTTTGTTAGAATATTCTAGGATTGGATAAATGCATTTTAACCATGCTTCCCATACTGTTCCTACTCCTATCTTCAAAAACTCTGGAATTTCTCTCCCTCCAAACTGACCACCATATGCAAGCAGGAACCAATCTCCATCATTTATTCTGTCTAACCATGCTTCCCATACTGTTACATCTCTTTAGGAAATCAACAGTGCTTGCAGGTATACACCATTTAATCCCCACAATGTTAAGAAAGATTTTCCACAATTGGTCAGTAAACTTTAAAAGAACAATGAAGAAACAAATGGCTATTAGTCTTTGTGTTAGAGCCAGAAAGCAAGCATCTGGACCATAACTGGAAGCCCCTTCTTTTAACCTTTCTTGAGTCAAAACTGCCTCTCTTGCCACTAGCCAGGAAAAACAGACCTCTGTAGGAGCATTAGTTTTCCAAATAAATTTCCAAGGCCAATCAACAATTTGTTGGTCTGAAATACTGATTTTGAGATATGCAGATTTGACTGAAAAAATTCGCATCCTTGCTTGGTCTCCAATTTAATGTCCTCTGCATGTGAGAACCCCTGAAAATTCTCCAAAGTCTTAAAAAGCTCCACTGCTCCTATTTCCTAGTCATTCAGAGGCCTCCTGAAGGTAATGCTTCACCATTGTAAAGCAATGAATTTCTCCATTATCAAAAATATGTACTGTGGTGTTTATGGAAAAAATCCAAGGCTTAAAAATGTGCAACAATGTTCTTGAACGAGGCAGATAGTCCATCAAGTACAACGTGCATGGTAATGCCTCAATTATTCATGCTTTGTCACAGAGTCTTTAGCCTCATGATCGCTAGAGATGCTCAGGGACTACCTAGACCTGGAAAAATCTAGGAGTCGAGTCCTAAATTTGGTTGAAGCTTATTTATATTGGTGGTCATCCCAGTTTAAACCCTCAACTTCATTGAGGTCCCACTCAATTTTGGCTAGGCGCTTCGCGTGAAGGATAGCCAACTTTGATAGAATAAGCTTGGGCAAAATACACAGTTCCTTCGCCTTTGTACAAGGTAATGATTATCCTATTTACCTATATGTGTGTGTGTATACGTATGTATGTGTACATACATATACATACATATGTATTATATATGTCTATATAAAATAGGGATAATACATATTTTTTCCCCTAAACTTGTCCCATTACTCCAATAGAACACATGAACTTTGTGGGGGTCCTATGACCCCCCCCCCCCCCCGTGTCCCTGTTCAAAGTGCATCTTTGACCCACTTAGATGGAAAATAAACTATTAAACCAGTAAATGAAACACGTGCGGACATGTGTCAAAACACTAAAAGATAAAACTATTTTTTATATCAGCTTCGCACCCACCCCCACTCCCGAAAAAAGCTCTCCAGCAACCACCCTACTCCACCCAAACAGGCCTTCTCCATCTTCCCCAATTAGACCCCTGCCCGTAACTACTCCTTTCTTCCTTTTCCCTGCCCCTGCCCATAACTACTCCTTCTTTCTTCCCTTTCTCTTTTACCATTCTTCTATTAAGTTTTTCAGTTGCAATTTTCATGCTTTATTCTTTTTCTTTTGATTAGTAGGCTTCATCCTTTTTCTTTTTCTTTGGTTTTTCGCACTTTTCCCCACCTTCTTTCTTCGTGCACTATTCTAAATTACAAATCACTAGAGAAGATGACAAATGAGCGAGTGTGACCGTGGAAGATGACTGGAAAGAAGGTGATAGCAACCCAGAATCCATGGCTTCTTCCCTTTTCCTCTTCTTTTTTTTCACTTTTGCCCTCCTTTCTTTCCTCACCATTCTAGGTTGAGAATGATGACAGTCGCCGGAGAAGATGACCGGAAGAGAGGGTTTAGTCGCTAGAGTTTTTTCCGGCAGCCCACAGCGAGTTTCTCTCTTTTTACTCCCTTCACCCCGTTAAAAGGGTTTTTGGATAGGCTTATTTTAAGTGTTTTTGGAATTTAAGCTCTTTTTTACTTTTTGTGGTGTTTGGGAAAGATAAGAAGTGCTTTTAACCACTTACTTTTAGGCAAAAAAGTATAAAAATAAGCTAAAAGCCAAAAGTTGGACATTCCCAAATTATGGCTTTTAGCTTTTGGCTTATAAGCTATTTTTAAGAATTCAATCCAAACACCCTCTAAATCTTCTAATACAAAGGGTGAACTCAGATCCAGCGGGAGAGGTCATTGGAAAATGCTTTCCAGCCATCTTGTAAATTTATTCACCGATGGTGATGGTAGGAGAGAAAAGAAAAAGAAGAGCAGAAAAAGGAAAGGGAAGGTAAGAGAAAATAAAAAAACTAGAAAATTTAATATTTTAATAAAAGAAATGCTGATAAAAAAAATTTACTTTAAATAATCTTTTTTGCTTCTCACTCTCTCAAGAGAGTCACTCTCTATGCCACATGGGTTCAAATGGTATTATGTATTTCACTTGAAACAAAGACGGGACGGGGGAAGGGGGGTTCACAGGACCCCCACAAAGTTAAATTTTTCTATTGGTAAAAAGGGACAAGTCCAGGAGCGCGGGGATATGTATTAGTATGCATATGAACAACCACTCCTTCTTTAGTGGCAACTGAAATACTGTGTTTCCCACTGAGTTATCATTTCATTCTTATTTAAGTATAATCTAAATTCAAATATATTCACATAGGATACAAGCCTTCTGGTTCTCTAATCACTGGTTCAAGTTCATATCTAGTTTCGTCACCATTTTGTCTTCTTATATGAAAATTTGTTCTATCTACGTACTTTCTAATATAAGGTTCATCGTCAAAAAAATTATGCATATTGACAAAGGAGTACTTTCATACCTTCCTTCAAATAAGGTTTTGGTATTTCTAGTTGTATAATTAATACCAACAAGAAAAACAGAAAATCCTAATATAAAAACTAAAATATTAGAATTAATAGAAAAATGTTATGAAGAAAATCCTTTAGAATTTAGAGAACGGAGACAATATAGTAAAAAGATTAATAGAAATTAGAAGATAAATAATCAAATAAACAAAAACCAATGTTATATAGTGTCGTGGATGAAAAAGATAATAAAATAATTATCGAAGAACTGTTAAAATATAACCTGATTAGAGAAAGCAAAAGCCCCATATAATTGTGCAAGTTTTTTCAGTAAGAAAATGGAGTGCAGAAAAAAAGAGGAAAACCAAGAATTTATATATTATAAACCTCTTCATGAAAAGGTTAAAGACTACAGCTATCCTCTGCCAAGAAAGGAACTAATATTTGAAAGAAAAAAAGACAACATATATTCAAAGTTCAATTGTAAGTTAAGGATTTTCCCTAATAGAATAAGAAGACGACTTTAAGGAATGTACTGCCTTTAGCACACCACAAGGATATTATGAATGGAATGTTTTATGGGTTAGTACTATCAAGAAGAAAAGCAGAGATAGGGAAAGAAAGAGAGAATATTTAGGATTCAACTATATACAAAGGAGAAGTAGAAACCCCAACAACAACAACATACTCAGTGTAATCTGCAAGTGGGGTCTGGGAGGGGTACGCAAACCTTACCCCTACCTCTGTGGGGTAAAGAGGTTATTTCCGATAGACCCTTGGCACTACGACACATCACCAAAATAGGCTAGAAACAAAAAAATAACGGCAGCTAAGTGGCAAGATAAATGCAACCAATGAAGCAAAAGGTAACAAATAAAAAAACAAAGTAAAAGATACTACGCAAGAACTAAATAGTAAGAAACTATGTTGCTCGGACTCTTCAAATATGTCATCGGGTGCGTGTCGGATCCTTCAAAAGTAGTGCATTTTTGGAGGATCCGACACGGGTGCGGCAACATTTTTAAAGAGTCCGAGCAACTTAGGTAAGAAAACTAATAACGAGAGAGGAGACTAGCCCCCCGTCTCTCCCACATAAAGGTGCTACAACACTCGGCTTCCTACTAACTTTCTACCCTAATACTCGACCTCCAAACCTTCTTATCTAGGATCATGTCCTCAGTAAATTTGGAGGTGTGCCATGTCCTGCCGAATCACCTCCCTCGGTTCTTCTTCGGCCTACCTCTGCCTCTCCTAAACTCACTTATTGCCAACCTCTCACACCTCCTCATTGGTGCATCCACACACCTTCTCTTCACATACCCGAACCATCTCAGTCTCGCTTCCCTCATCTTGTCCTCCACGGAGGCCACTCTAACCTTGCCCCATATAGCCAAAAGTATTCTAGAATTTCCAAATGAATTTAGTGATCAAAAGTAATTACAAAGCTTCTTAGGACATTTAAATCATGCAATTAACTTTTTAAAAAATGGAGCAAAACTAGGAGAAAACCTACAAAAGAAACTGACAGGAAAAAGGAATTTAGTTGGAATAAAGAGGATACAACGAAGTAACAAAATTTTTAAAAAAAGTCTATAAATGAATTAAAACCTACAATGGCGATGTGAGAGCTTCAACTGGGACTAGGAACTTATTGCAAAGTTATATGTTTTGTGCATAGATGTTAATGTAGGTTAGAAATGATTTTATGTTGTTTCATTCTATTGGCCAGCTGAGCTAAGGTTTTGTAATTCTATTTAACTGGTGATTAATAAAATTATTAGTCACCAAAAAAAAAGCCTAAACCCTATGCCCTTGTCAAAAGACGAATGTGAACTAATCCTAGAAACAAACGCTTCTGACAGGTATTGCAGAGTAATATTGTACCGACAATGAGACGAGGTAATACCTGAATATGCATCTAGGGGATCTAGAGGAGCATAATTAAATTACAATATAAATAAAAAGGAATTGTTAGCAGTAATAAGGCAATTAAAACATTTGAAATCAGGTTAATTAAAAAAGAGTTTTTAGACTACACTCAAGTTAAAGCAATTATTGAAAAATAAGATCCCACGAACCATTGCTAACAAAACGAGAGGATCAGGTGGCAGGTACTTTCAAATTATACTTTCAGGATTCAAGTTATTAAAGGATCTCACAATTTCCATGCAGATTTCCTATTCAGGAAAGGATTATTAAATCAAGGAAAACATTTAAGGAAAAGTGTGCAAGAAGTGATGTTGAAATTATCCCTTGAAGAATCTAAATTGAAAAATGCAAAAAAAAAAAAAGGAAAAGGAATTTGAATATAAAAAGTGATTGAATTTCATCTTCAAAAGGATATGAATTCTCTTTTGATGCTATAAAGAGCTAGAGGAATTTGAAAAAGCACCAGTGCAGCAATATTATACAGTCCTAGGAGGTTAATAACCCAAAATTGGAACAGACATATAACCGAGGGGCTGCCCAGGAGAAGAAGACAAAGATAATCAACCTAATGAGGTAACATGAAGGATGATAAGTCCTATTTAAAAACTTAAAGAAGATAAGAAAAGAGAAATCATAAATAGAAAGATTAAAAGAAGTCCAATAAAAGAGCAATGATGGACGGGAAGGACAATAATGGAGAAATCCAAAAAAAGAGAAATCTGCTAGAAATCTTCAGTTCTATATAAGCAGGTAGGAATGAGAAGGAGAACACAACTCAAGAGTAACCTTACCTGAGTGTTGTGTATCCTTACTCCATTATGTTCTAAAAACCTTTTTGCAGTTCCAATCTCATGAAAAGGGGTTTCCAATTATGCTCTAGATGTTCTTTTTGTGAAAGTGAGACAGAGACAATAAACCATCTCTTTCTACATTGTAGAGAGACTGTGAAGTTGTGGAAGATTTTCATCAACCTAAGGGGCATTAGCTGGACTATGCCAAGGAGTATTAAAGAAGCTTTAGCATGCTGGAATAGAGATGGGAATCAGTCGGGGCATAGGGAGAGATGGAAGATTGTCCCAGCCTGCATTTGGTGGACTATCTGGATGGAGAGGAACCAGAGGTGTTTTGAAAACAAGAGCTGCTCTCTTCAGAAAATGAAGATGAACTGTCTGGTCCTTTTCTTTTTTTGGTATAAACATGAATACCCTCAAGATGAAGAGGATATTCCTAGCATTTTAGATTACTTATGAGTTCATAGGAGATTGTTTTTACTTCTGTGTTTTCTGATTGTAAGTGATACCGGAATACCTTCAGTGTATTCCTTTGTTTAAAATACAAGTTACCTTTATCAAAAAAGAAGTATTGAATAAAAGAATTAAACTTCTTATTTATCTTAATATTATTCATTCTTGGCTCAGCTCTATTGCCTTCTGTAAAACTTAATTTCTAATTAATATCCATAATTTCCCAAAACCCAGAGACCCAACCATTTGCTTTGATCTGTTAAGGCCTATTGAGGAATGTGTTTAGGCCAAATTTAGGATTGGCAAGGCATAAGTTGTGGATTAGATAGGGCAGATATTAAGGAGGCGAAGTGGGCGCGAGAGGTAACCAAAGCTAACTCAAGAATCATTAATATTTTGATGATTAGAGGTTGTTTCAAGAATTCATGCTTCTTGAGGACCTATAATCTTTTCTTTTCTTTTTTTGAGAATGGTAACAGTACTGAAGGAACTATAATCTTGAAAATTGATCACTACTAATCCTAATAGAAGTGACGTAGAAATTGCAGATATAATTACAGACTTAGAGCTAGTTAAGTTAAAAAAGTTGTTTGAATAATATTCAAAGAAGTAATGAAGAAACAGAAGAGTTGAAGCAAGAATCAACTGTGGCAAGATTAACCCATAATACAAGCTTAGAAACAGAAATTAGAGCTAAATTAATGATACTTTCAAGTCTTGAAATGGAATTTTTACATTTAGAGTCGTCGTTTTCTTAATAAAAAAGTGTACATCGAGTTATAAGATCAACTTACAGCTTGAGGTTTGCATGGGTCTGCTGCTTGCTTTATATTGGAATCAGCCTTTGTAGGTGATTCTGGATTGCCACCTGTTTTTTTCTCATTTCGGGCCTTGTTGAAGATTACTGTAAATCCCTCTGCGGAAGCTGGGTCATTGACGTCCCACTCACCAAACTTAGGCAATGGTTGACCCTTCTCCTGCTGATGATAAGACATAAAAAGGGAACAAGAAAGCATAAATTATTGGACAACAAATGATAGATATGTATTGTTGAAGCATGCACATATGAGTTCCTGAAGTAAGACTATTCTTTGGTCCTTGTTATTTACTTCTCATAAAAACTTATTTGATCTTAAGGAAAGCATATTGATTTCTTGTGTTAAAAAGGAGCTAGTTCCACAAACGGTCATTCTACAAGTTCAACTATGCAATCTAACCATGGTCAAATTCTCCATGTCCTCCCCCAAATTACCAATATGCACCGAACAAAAAGAAAGCACTAGATTTCCCTTCTATTCTTTTTGTACGAACTGCAGTTCATATAGCTGATTCCAGAATATCTGAGTTGCATAAATCGAGGTAAGTGACAAAAGGATTGTTCTTATATAGATGGTAAGGATCTAATCATAGGCTTGCTCAGTGATTGGAACAAAATATATTTGTGAATTTCCAAGTGATAGGCTTATATATATACGGACCAATCAATAGTTAAAGTCACGATATCATAATCCATTTTGTCATCACAAATTTTCCTTCACCCACCGCCTCCCGGCATTTATTTCACATAAATAGTTGAAGGGAAACAACCAAGATTTGGAACCTGGCATCATAATCACCTCTGTCTAAGAAGTTCTTAAACCACCTATGAGTTCAATCCCTGTAAAAGGGCCTCGATATCTTAAACAGCTCTAAGACCCAAACGTCATATGATCCACAAACTTCTTAAACATCTCAAATTAACTCCAATTGGGTATACATATATCTCTGTCTTTGTATATTTTACCATCAAGAAATGCATGGGCTTAAAGGATTTATGCACTAAATAAGAAGCACTAATACAACGTATAGGCATAAATAAGGAGTAAGAAGTCTACACAAGGCACTACTAGTGGTAACTTATGCAAGTCAAATGAGAAACAATTACCATATTAATAGCAAAAGTTACAGTACAGCTTAAGGGCACATCATAGACCACATACCAAATGCATACATAGAAGTCCTAGATCAAATTTCCTTTTTTTGGTCTCAGAGTTGAAGACATCAAACTCCAACTTTACAAAATTTCGGTAAAAAAATGGAGTGGCACAATGATCAGTAGATATAGACTCTGCCATTTGAAAATGAAATAAGTGAAAAGAAGAATTTTGCGAAATTATGATTTAAAGGAGAACCCTCTAGTAATAATTATGATAACAATTGTAGAATAAAATTAAAATTCACCCAAATAAACACTGGTAGAGTACCTCAGAAGCGGGCAACACACAACAACCAAAATACTTTGACGATCTAATTCAAATACTGGGAGTAAACTTAAGACGAAAAATAAGATCAATCAAAATTCAAGAAGTATAAAAAACATGACAGAGCTAACTCATGAGGTAATTTCGAAAAAGTAAAGAAAACCCCCCCAATTTAGGGCTCGAGTGTACACATACCGACATGAATCCGGAAAAAGGTCAGAAGTTTTCTTCAGAGAATCTGACTGGTGCAGCAAAGAGAGAGGGAAGAAAGAGAATTTGTATGTATAGGTGGATGAGGGGGTAGTTTATAAATGGAAATATGGTGAGATGAGAATTATAGACAAGGAATAAATATGTAGTAGAGAGAGAGAGTGGTGGGTCTAGGTGGGCTCCAGTGATGCCTTTTTGTGGGTCCCCACACCACACCATGTGAACCCCAAACAACTACTCTCATGCGCTCGTTGGATGGCGAGTCCGGAACCTAAGTAGGGGTCAAAATTTCATAAGTGACGGATGTATGTGCCCTTTTGAAAAAGTAACCAAAGTAGCAATAGCGCACTAAATTAGTGCGTTATACCCCAACTCACAGACGGAACAATATTAACCGACGTTAAGTGTTATTGGGGGATATAGCGCACTAAATTAGTGCGCTATATGCCTTCGTCTTCAACAGACAGTTGCCAAGGAAAAACAGTTGAATTCACATAGAAACTAAAGTTCTCAATCCAAATTAGTTGCATAACCTAGGTCATAGATCTGGTATTGAACTAATATCATAGTTCTAATCCACATATCAGACACGCTAAGTTGCCATAAGCACTAGCAAGTAATAAGAACACAAAATTCAATTAGATTCACAATAGAAACTAAAGTTCTCAATCCAAAAAATAAGATCTCGGGTCTGGTTGAGAAGTAATCACAGTTCTAAGCCACATTTGCCTTTTAATAAGTTGTCAGATTTGCCTTTTAATAAGTTGCCAGAAATACTAATAAGAATACTAAATTCAATCCGGAATTTAAATTCACTACAGACAGTTAAGTTCTCCATCCAAAATAATATCATAATCTAGGTTATAGATCTAACAAATGAACAAATATCATAGTTCTAAAACACCTAATTAAATTCAAATTTTAGATTCACGCAGAAACTAAAGTTCAAATATTAAATACAATATGTTAATTAAGTTTTCAGATCTTCAATCAACTCATATCACAATTCTAAGCAATATTTCAGCTATTCTAATCAACTCATATCTCATAATCAACTCCTATCTCACAATCCTAACCAACATTTCACACGTGAAGAAGGGACCAACTGTTACGGGGTTCTGCTTGTTGAAGACGAATGCATATAACGCACTAAATTAGTGCGCTATATCCCCAATACCACTTACCGTCGCTTAACATTGTTCCGTCTATAAGTTGGGGTATAGCGCACTAATTTAGTGTGTTATTGCTATTTTGGTTACTTTTTCAAAAGGGCACATACATCCATCACTTATGGGATTTTGACCCCTATTTAGGTTCCGGACTCTTGGATGGCCGATTGAGAGAATTAAGCAAAGAATAATGAAATGACATTATATTTACAAACTTGATCTCAACCATTTCCCTCAATTTTAATCATCAAAACGCACTCTAGCCCTAAACCCTAAATTTGCCTACCGCCATTAAACCTATTGAAAACAATACCATTGATCCTGTTGAAATCAATAGCACCAATTACGCGAACCTTCTAAAACCAATACCGATACCCAATACCCAAAAAGTCCCCCCAAAATCAATGATAATTCTACATGGAGAACCAAACATAACTTGGAAGAAATCTGAACTAAAGAGTTTAATATAACAAGAGAATCTTCAATATGAAATCATAGGAAAGTTCTCATATGGGAAGCCAGAGATAAAGGAGTTACGTAAAGCTATACCAGGACAATGTGGAATCAAAGGAGAATGCAACATATGAGTAATTGAAAATAGGGATGTATTGATTAGACTAACTCTGTTTGAGGACTATGTACAACTATTATCAACACCGGTTGTATATCTAAAAGTTAATGCAGTAATGTGGCAGATGAGAACATTGAAGTGGGATCCATGGTTTGATCCTGAAGTGAAGACTACTATTGCAGTGGCTTGGATTTCACTTCCAGATCTACCACCAAATTTCTTTGGCCAAAATGCAATTTTTTCAGTGGCTTCAACAGTGTAAAAACCACTTACAATAGACATGGCTACAAGGAACCAAACAAGGCCAAGTTGTGCTAAAGTGAATTGATCTAGTTGCTAAACTACCACAAAGGGTTAAAATCAACGAGGAGGATGATATTACAGGGGAAATCAAATCTAAGTGGATTCAAATCCAATATGATTACCTCCCCAAATACTGTAGGGAATGTTGTCTACAAGGACATGATGAACAAGGTTATTGGAATGTGCATCCGGAGCTGAAAGTAAATAAGGAGGAAGGGGAAGAACACATCAAGGAAAACACTCTGGGGACTGCAGCTAACAAGACCAAAATCCTGGCAAGTGGCAAAGTACTAGGCAACCAACAAATGAAAAGAGAATGGATGACAAAAAGAAGCAAATATAGGAAAGATAAAGCTGGAAGGGTTATTGGGGAAGTAAAAGGAGAAGAAAATATACAAACCAACAACACCTTTGCAGCTCTAGAAGAAGTGATAAAGGAAAAAAAGGAAGGAGAAATTGGTGAAGACAAGCAAAAAGAAACCTCTGACAAGGATAAGACAAAGGAATATACTAAGGAATGGGTCATCCAAGCATTTGGAACCTCAGACAAAAATGCAGAGAATATTAAGGCAACACAAACTGACAAAGAGAAAACAACAACGAGTGATGAAAAGGAAACTCAGGTCAGCAATACAAAGGAGGAGGACCAAGTAAATAACAACATAATTGCCAGGCTGGAAAATATTGCAGAAGACACAGCTATTCAAGTTCATAAAAGGGAAGAGGACATAGACACAAATTAGGAAGGGGCTAACTAACCTCAACCTCTAGACATTGTAGAGGCCTGTAGTGAAGAGAAGAAAGAACAAGTAAGCAACAAGAAGAATATGGATAAGGAGAATCCGCATCAGAACATAGAAAGAATAGCTAGAGCAGGAGACTTGTCCCCAAAACAAGTGGAGCAACTGAAAGCAACCAATGTAAAGTAGAAGAAAAAAGAGAAAGAAGTAACCCACATTGTGGGGAGGAAAACAAGGAGTACTATTTCTAAAGCAAATCAGTCTTAATGAAGGCTCGTATTTGGAATATTAGATCAGTAAATACAGAACAAACATTCACAAGACTGATCACACTTCAAAAAAGACACCAGTTCTACTTCATAGGTCTAATAGAGCCATTCCAGGAGGGATATAACATTGAAAAATATAGGAGAAAGGTAGGAATACAGACAACCATGTTTAATGTATCAGGAAAGATTTGGGCTTTTTTGGATGAGGCCATAACTCACACTATTCTGGTAGATGAAGAACAACAACTATCTCTTAAGTTGTACAACCAGGAAATAGGGAAAGAACTAATTGTCACATTGGTATATGCAAAGTGTAATCAACAGGGTAGAAAAGATCTCTAGAAATCTTTATATACCATGTTCAACACTATGCAAGTACCATGGATTGTGGGGGAGATTTCAATGTCATAGTTTTAAAAGAAAAAAAGATGTGGGGGAAGAGGGACTGCTAGTCACTAATGCTAAAACAATGGAATTTACCCAATGTATCAATAATTGCAATCTTATTGATCGAGGTTTTACAGGGAGCAAGTACACTTAGTGGAATGGGAGGACTAATAAAGAGTGTATTTTTAAAAGGTTCGATAGGGTGTTGTGCAACAGTGAGATGCAAGACCTTTTTCTTGTCATGGAGATAGAACACCTGGTGAGAAGTGGCTCTGATCACCCCCGACTATTACTGAAGTACAACACTACCACTGAAGAAATAAGGAGACCCTTTAAGTTCTTGAATTTTTGGGTGGAGGATGAAACTTATTTGGAGGTGATAAGGGAGAACTGGACAGCTGATTTTGAAGCTTCTCCATTCATTATCTTTCATCACAAGATTAAGAAAGTGAAGAGAGCACTGGCTAAATGGAGTAAAGAAAGATTCGGCAACATCTTCCATGAAATAACAACTTTGGAAGAGATTATTACAGTGCAGGAATTACAGTTTGAAATCATGCCATCCCCATCCAACAGGGAGAAATTGCATAAAGCACAAGCAGAATTGAACAAAAAGCTTTATCTAGTAGAAGAGTTTTGTAAATAGAAGGCAAGAATGACTGGTTCAAGGATAGTGAAAGAAACACAAAATTCTCATACAGAGATCAAAGGTAGAAGATCCAGGCTGAAGATTATTAGAATCTGGAATGCAGAGGGTGATTGGTTAGAAGACAAGGAGGAAATTACTGAAGAAGCAATACAATTCTTCAAGAAGCAATTCACTAGGGAAGAGGAATATTTGAACTTTGATATACTAGAGGAATTGCCTAGTATGATCACATAGGAGCAGAACCAACACATGTATAGAATTCCAACAGAAGAGAAAGTCAAGGAGACAGTCATGGATCTAAACAATGACAGTGCAGGGGGACCATATGGACTCACTGGAGTATTTTTTCAAAATACTTGGTCCATTATCAAAGAGGAACTAGTAAAGATGGTGAGATCCTTTTTCAATGGAGATGAATTACCTAAATTTATTACCCATACGAATCTAGTATTGCTACCTAAAAAGCTAGTGGTCTAAACTTTTTCTGACTTGAGACCTATATATCTGAGAAACTTCTTGAACAAAATATTTAGCAGAATTCTACACAAAAGAATGACAGGAGTGATACCAGGACTCATCTCACCAGAGCAAGATGGCTTTGTACAAGGGAGAAATATTGCAGAAAATGTGTTACTTGTGCAGGAGATAGTGATAAAAATCAGGAAGAGGGGATGTAACACCTCTGAATTCGAATCAGCTTTTAAACTTAAAGTCTCTAATTTTTTTTTAGCTTTCCAGGAATTACGGGTCCAAACCACGGGTCGTGATTTGAACCACGAGCTGTGGAATGCAGTCGTGGTTTGCCTTCTGCAGTTCAAACTCTGGTCTGAAGACCACAAATGGGTTTTACGGACCGTGATTTGTTCTCCGGATCGTAAGGGTCACTCGTGGAACTGAAGTCTGAGGTCTGCCTTATCCCCAGGAACCACGAGTGAACACTACGGACCATAGTCCATTCTATGAGTCATACAATTGACTCGTAGTTCCTCTTCTGCAGCTTAAATGCTGATCTAGGAATGACGACCGAGTCTACAGCCCGTAGATCATTCTACGGAATATACTATGGACTCGTAGAAATCCTTCTGCAATTGATCATTTGGGTCAGGAACCACGAGTGGAAACTAAAAGTCATGGTCTAGTCTACGACCCGTGGAACCCACCCATAGAACCTGAAGCCAAACTTTTTACAGCTTTTCTCCAACTAAATATCATGGGTATTTTTGTAATTTCTCACTCTTTTAACTTCTATATTAAGTCATTTTAAGACTACTTAGAAGGGTTTTATTCCCACTTAGCCCAAGTTTTTTCCCATTCTTTCAATCAAGTTCCAAAAGAAGAAAAAAAGAGTTTCATCCTCTCAAGCTTCAAGTTAGGGTTTCAAGCTCCATAGCAAGGAATTCACTCCAAGTTCAAGCCTCCTTTTCTTTTCTATTTCAGTTGGGTTAGAATCAATCAAGGTATGTGTGTATTCAACATGGGTTCCTTTCACCCTTATGCCTAAAACCCCAACCTTCTAAATTGAAGTATGAATTGCATGACATTAGATATGTCCCTATATTTTATGAAAGGTTTGGCATCTAGATATGTCTACCTAAGCTATGTGAATTGCATGGTATTAGATATATCCTTATGCTTTTCAAACAGACTTGACATCAGATATGTCATTAGTTATGATTAGTTTTGGCATCAGATATGCCCCAGTATTATATGAGCTATATGCATGTTTTTGGGAGTAGTATTTAACATCGAGTTGGATGGGGTGAGAGTACCCTTAGCCCCAGAACTACGTGCCCTCATAGGTTTATAAGTGCCCTCTATTGGGCATCAGATTAGTGATCACGCCACAGTCAGGCCTTTATACCCTGGCAAGGTATATTGGGTCCTCTCGATGGGATGTATACATCGGATTCCATGTAGCTAACATGGTCTATGTCGGTTAGAGAACCTCCCACAGAAACAGTTTCAAGTTTAAAAATGTATTGGCTCTTTGCTTTCAGATTTCACACTTGCTACTTATGATTATGTTTTTAGCTTATGATATTGCATTGGGTCCTTACATTACAGATTTTACTATTATCATATGATTTCAGCTTTAAGGATATTTTAAGCATGTTTTACCATGAATTATGCATGATCTCAGTTGTAAGCATGCCTTCAAATGTATTTTATCATACCATATGCGTATCTCACATACTCAGTACATTCCATAGTACTGACCGCGTACTTCTTTGTGTTGCATCCTATTATGATGCTAATTCTGTAGCCTGCTTCCAGATTAGTGGCTAGTAGATCAGCAACATATCCATCTAGCTTGGTGAGTCCTTCTCATTTGAGGACTTTGAGTTTAGCTTCATTCTAGACTACTAGTTCTTTCATTCAGTATTTTAGTATTTAGAGTTAGCTGGGGGCCTATCCCAGAAACTCACCAGTAGTAGAGACTTTTAGATATAGAGTCAGATATTCAGTTGTATTCAGACCTTAAATCTTAGACTTTATTTATATAACAGATTAAGCTGTTCATTACTTTAGTTGAGCTTCCGTTCCTATGTTTGTTCAGTTTTTAATTCATGCTAAGGCCAGAGGGTTATCTTGAGATCACTTGTGATCTTGGGTCCCATGTTCCATCCAGGAGGTAGGCTCGAAGCATGACAAACTTGGTATTAGAGCATCAGGTTCAAGAGTCTTAGGGTGTTTGAAAGCCGCATCAAGTAGAGTCTCTTTCATGGGTGTGAAGCGTGCCACACTTATGAGAGGGAGGCTATGAGATGTTTTAGGAAAAACTTCATTTCTTTCATGTTCACTATCGTGCGATAGAGTTTGACTCTATTTACCCTTCTAATCTGTTCCTTACGCATTTTAGATAATGTCTCCACGAAGAAACCCCACGAGGAATGCTAATCCGACTGCTTCAGATCATGAGGTTATGAATGCAGTATTTCATGAAGCCATCTATATATTGGCTCAAGTCATGACATCTCAGTTGAATGAGAAAGAGAAACTAAAGAAGAGGAAAGGGAAGAACACGAAGACCAGAACATGGAATCAATCGTCTTCTCAGTAGAGGTCACCCGGACCAACACCATCTTCAGTTAGCACACCTGCCCTCCATTCTCAGTCTTGTCACAATAGGGCTCTGAAGACGTTGAGGTACCATCATTGTAGTAGTTGCGGTAAGTTTTATTTAGGTGAGTGCCCTGCGGGCAAGGAGGGGTGTTTTAGGTGTGGTCACTCTGGCCATAGGATCAGGGATTACCCCTCATCTAAGCAGACTAACTATGGTGTTTAGCTCCAAAACCAATTCCTTTCATTAGCTAGCCAGCCGGGTCAGAGTATTCCTCCAGAAGTTGAGTCAGGTATGTCACTAGATTTTCTCCCTTTATACATCCATAGACCCCGGACCCCTATTCTTAGTTGGTTGTGAGTGGTCTTAACCTAGAACAAAGTGGAGATAGAAGGGTTGAGGCCTAGACTTTTAGGCGAAAGAGAGTCTTAAACTACAGAAGAAAGTGGGTATTCGTGCTAGATTCTAGAGTAGTGTATGTTTTGTTAGGGTAAAATGATTATAGTCCCATTTAGAGAGTAGTGAGAGGTCCACAAACTTAACATGAATTTAAGGGGGAGATGGTGGGATGTAGAATCAGTCAGATTTATGAGGCTCATGTATTAATGCTTTTTGGGTGTTAGAACAAGGTTAGGAGGGGAGGCAGAAGCTTAATTCTATCCTAGCATCCTAAGTATACTTCTGCCATCACGATACCTTTTTGCATGCCTTGTGTGTCAGTGCCATGGTCCTATTTCAAATTATGAACCCCATTCAAATTCACGCTCATATTTAGCTTCTAGAGTGACAAGTGATTGCTTCAGACAACGATTCTAGTCTTACTCCGCGATTCCATAAATCACAGCTTTATTCCCTGAGGTTTGTTATCTATGTAAACTCATGTCTCTCAGTATGCTTGGTCCTATTTACTCAGTTCAGTCCTCAGACATGCCTTAATGGAAAATCAAGTCATGCTACATCATGTATATGCTCAGACCTGATTCTTAAAATGGTTTGCGCTTATGATTTCCTTGCTCTAAAAGCCCTTTAACCTTGTCTTGGATGATGAGGGGCGGTGATCCCCACTATTCATGCCTTATGTGCCTCGTATATGAATCACTCATACATATTGCACTCAATTCCCCAAGCCTCACCTTGAGTGGCTTGAACACGCTAAGTGTAAGTCAAGATTAATCAGTAATCCTTCATTTGTGACGCTCATACTCCCGCTCTTTTTTTCTGGTGGTTCTAGTTTATGTTGTTATAAGCATTAGGGAAGGAGGCCTTGTAGTAGCCTAGATAGAAGGTAGCAGAATTCTTTTCCTGGTTAGTGTACTTGTTCCACCTTGGCTTCCAGGTGTGGGCACATTGGGAGGTAAGGATTGTTCAGGCGAAATAGCTAGTTAAAGAATTTATGTATGTCCCCCTGTAGAAGTTCTTGAAATTGAGACTCATAATTATGATAGGGAAGAGGAGGGAAATCTAGAATATGGTAGGCTACGAAACTATGAGGCGGTGATAGTGATAAGCTTGAATATTGTGATGGAATACATGTGGACCCTTGTTTTGCGCAACTAGTGACCCTTTGATTAGGGTATCAAGGTTAGTTAGTTGTTGTGATAAGAAGGAATACTATTCTTAGGAGATAACTCTAGATGCAAGAGATTTAGTCGAGGTAGGCTTGAGCATGAAGAAACTAGTAATTAGATTCTGACTTTAGTATCTTTATGTGCGCTATAGAGATTGCTAGTTGTGTTTGGTAAGTGTGGTATTTAGAAGAGAATATCTTTCCCGTATATCTACTCCTCTCAGTTTACGTCCCTTTCGGTTAACTACGATTTCTAAAATGCGTTTGTTCTTTATGAGTTCCAGCTAAGTCCTTACTCTTAATTCAAACCAGATGACATGTTAGATATTCAATTTATGTCCCATCAGATGTTCTTGCGCTCTCAGTATGCATACATGTCTCATGAATCAAGCTCAGTTTATATTCAATCAGAAATCAGTTACCATGATAGTACTTCAGCTTTTAAGACTTAGTTAAGGGAGCTATTTGGGAAACAGGAGCCGCCATGAAAGCTAAGTACCCTCACCTCTTCCCTTTTGATCCAGTTTTAGCTTGAGGTAATAGTTTCCTCCTTAGTATGTTCCTCCGATCCTACTCCATCAGTTTCTCTCATGATCCTAGCATGCATCCATGTTTTCCAAAGTTAGTTCAGTTATGTTTTAAGATGAGAAGTCAATTTTCATGCTTATTCTTTAGTTTTCATGTTTTGTTTTTGGTTGGGCTATTTTATCTCTAGAGTTCCCTTTCTTAGTCTTCATTCGAGGATGAATGATCCTAAGGGGGAGATATTATAACACCTTGAAATTCGAATAAGCTTTTAAACTTAAAGTCTCTAATTTTTTTTTAGCTTTCCAGGAATTACGGGTCCAAACCATGGGTCTTAGTTTGAACCACGAGCCGTGGAATAGAGTCATGGTTTGCCTTCTGCAGTTCAGACTCTGGTCTGAAGACCACGAGTGGGTTCTATGGACTGTGATTTGTTCTACAGATCATAAGGGCCACTCGTGGAACTGAAGTCTGAGGTCTGCCTTATCCCCGGGAACCACGAGTGAACACTACGGACCGTAGTCCATTCTACGGGTCGTACTGTTGACTTGTAGTTCCTCTTCTGCAGCTTAAATGCTGATCTAGGAATGACGATTGTGTCTACAGCCCGTAGATAATTCTACGGACCGTACTATGGACTCGTAGAAATCCTTTTGCAACTGATCATTTGGGTCAGGAACCATGAATGAATACCATGAGTCGTGGTCTAGTCTACTACCCGTGGAACCCATCCGTAGAACCTGAAGCCAAACTTTTTACAACTTTTCTCCAATTAAATCTCAAGGGTATTATTATAATTTCTCACTCTTTTAACTCCTATACTAAGTCATTTTAAGCCTATTTAGAAGGGATTTTTTCTTACTTAGCCCAAGTTTTCTCCCATTCTTTCAATCAAGTTCCAAAAGAAGAAAAAAAGAGTTCCATCCTCTCAAGCTTCAAGTTAAGGTTTCAAGCTCCATAGCAAGGGATTCACTCCAAGTTCAAGCCTCCCTTTCTTTTCAATTTCAGTTAGGTTAGCATCAATCAAGGTATGTGGGTATTCAACATGGGTTTCTTTCACCCTTGTGCCCAAAACCCCAACCTTCTAAATTGATTTTATGAATTGCTAAATTAGGGTTCTCACCCAATTCTCATGGGTTTCTCTATAAATTGTTTCCTCACGATTCTTCTATGGATTCTAATTCTAAATTGCATGATTTTGCATGGATTTTTATAAGTGGTTTCCTATTCATGGTTCTAAGGCTAATCCTTGTCTAATTTATGAAATTGGGGAAAACTTATGAGTTTTGTTTTAAAGTATCAATTCATGATTTCCCATTCATTACCCTTGTTTTAATTAAGATTCCTTGCATAATTTTAAAATCCCATATATTGATGATAAATTTTAGCATGATTCCATTGAATTTCATGATTTCAAGTGAAAATTGGCATGTTTAGATAACATGGCCTTATGTATTTATGAAAGTGCATGCCAAATTCTTCAAGCTATGAATTTAGAAAGAAAAGTATGTTTTGAATTATGGCTATGCTAAGTTTTAAGGATTTTGAAGTGTGAATTACATGACATTAGATATGTCCCTATGTTTTATGAAAGTTTTGGCATCTTGGTATTTCTACCTAAGCTATGTGAATTGCATGGTATAAGATATACCCTTATGCTTTTCAAACAGATTTGACATCCGATATGTCATTAGTTACGATCAGTTTTGGGATCAGATATGCCCCAATATTATATGAGCTATATGTATGTTTTTGGGAGTAGTATTTAGCACCGAGTTGGATGGGGTGAGAGTACCCTTGGTCCCAGAACTAAGTGCCCTTGTAGGTTTATAAGTCCCCTCTATAAGGCATCAAATTAGTGATCACGCCATAATCATGCCTCTATACCCTGGCAAGGTATATTGGGTCTTCTCGATGGGGCGTATACATCGAATTCCATGTAGCTCACATGGTCTATGTCGGTTAGAGAACCTCCCACAAAAATAATTTCAAGTTTAAAAATGTATTGACTCTTTGCTTTCAGATTTCAGACTTACTACTTATGATTATGTTTTTAGCTTATGATATTGCATTGGGTTATTACATTACAGATTTTACTATTATCATATGATTTCAGCTTTAAGGATATTTTAAGCATGTTTTACCATGAATAATGCATGATCTCAGTTGTAAGCATGCCTTCAAATGTATTTTATAATACCATATGCATATCTCACATACTCAGTACATTCCATAGTACTGACCGCATACTTCTTTGTGTTGCATCCTATTATGATGCAAATCATTTAGCTCGCTCCCAAATCAGTGGCTAGTAGATCAGCAGCACATCCATCCAGCTTGGTGAGTCCTCCTCATTTGAGGACTTGGAGTTTAACTTCATTCGAGACTACTAGTTCTTTCATTCAGTATTTTAGTATTTAGAGTTAGCTAGGGGCTTGTGCCAACAATTCACCAGTAGTAGAGGCTTTCAGACATAAAGTCAGATATTCAGCTGTATTCAGATCTTAAATCTTAGACTTTATTTATATATCATATTAAGATGTTCATTACTTTAGTTGAGCATCCGTTCCTACGTATGTTTAATTTTTAAGGCATGCTAAGGCCAGAGTGTTATCTTGAGATCACTTGTGATCTTGGGTCCTGTGTTATGTCCAGGGGGTAGGCTCGGGGCATGACAGGGGTAAACTTGCTAACATAGTACTCAAGCTTGACATGATGAAGGCTTATGATAGAGTATCATGGCTATTTCTTACTAAGGTGCTGAGGAGGGTAGGGTTTGATGAAAGAATTATTGACATGGTGGTCAGATTGCTATCCAATAATTGGTACTCAATACTGCTCAATGATCAACCTAAAGGATTCTTTACTTCATCTAGAGGACTAAAATAAGGGAATTCACTATCCCTTACCTTATTCATTTTAGCTGCAGAGGTCCTATCTAGATCCTTAAATTCCTTACACTAAAAGAAGGAATTCAAGGGATTTGGAATACCAAAGGGAAGTTCTAGGATTATCCACCTTGCATTTGCAAATGACATGATCATCTTCTGCAAGGCAGAAGTCAGAACTATGCAATTGGTAATGGAGAAGCTGACTGCATATGAAAGAATATCAGGACAAAGGGTCAACAAAGACAAGAGTGCTATATATCTACATGCTAAGGTGAGTGGTGGTTACTGCAGAGGTGGATATAGGTATTCTCAGGAAGAATTTTCCTTTTACATACCTTGGGTGTCCTATTTTCTACATGAGAAAGCATAAAGCCTATTACAATCAGATGATCCAAAGAATAAGCACTAAGTTACAAGCATGGAAAGGAAAGTTACTCTCATATAGAGGAAGAGCCATTCTGATAAAACATGTTCTACAGAGCATCCCCATATATTGTTTATCAGTATTGAACCCTCCAAAGAATGTAATCACCCAGATTTATAGAATCTTTACTCAATTCTTGTGGAGTAGTTGCATTGGTGGGAAGAATAGATAATATGTTAGCTAGAACATCATGCATCTACCAGAATATGAGGAAGGACTAGGTTCCAGATCATTAATAAATATCTCAATGGCTCTTTTCTGCAAATTATGGTGGAACTACAAGACTAAGCCTACAATGTGGAGTGCTTTCATGAGTAACAAGTATTGCAAAAAGCAAAACTATAATGAAGTAATGTGGAAAACATGAGGCAATGGGTCACAAGTGTGGAAAAAATATTGCAGGCCAGAGATTTAGTTGAGCACCAGATCTAGTGGCAACCATCAATTGGGTATTCACTATTATGGCATGATAATTGGACAGGTCTAGGGGCATTGTATAACATTACTCCAGAAGATCATATGTGTGATGAGAATGTGCAAAATGTATGGTAGATAGCTAGTAATGGGTCTTGGGATTTAGACAAGTTGAATCAATTTTTACCACAGGATTTGGTTGAGGATATTGTAAACATCATTCAACCACCTAATGAAAGAGGAAAGCTAGACAAACCATGGTGGATGTTGGAGCCTAATGGGGAATTGTAACACCCCAGATTCTGATCCAGCTTTCAAACTTAGAAAATTTGAGAATTTTGAACTTTCTAGAAATTACGGGTCCAAACCACAGACAGTGGTTTGAATAACAAGTCATGGAGTGGAGTCGTGGTTTAAGTCTGCTGGTTCAGTCTCTGTTCTGAGAACCACGAGTTGGTTCTATGGACTGTGGTTCAGTCTATGGCCTATCATATCTACTCGTGGAATCAGATCAGAGGGATGAAAATTTCCCTAGGTATCACGATTGTCTTCTACGGCTCATATTTTGAACCATGGATCGTCATGTCGACTCGTGGAACTTGACTGAGGTCTGCTAAATTTCCTGAGAATCATGAGTTGGTCTATAGACCATAGTTTGAACTATTGTCCATCCTATTGAACCTTAGAACTTCTTCTGCAGTTGATCATTTGGGCCACGAACCACAAGCGGAAACCACTAGTCGTGGTTCAATCTACGGCTCGTGGATTGCACCCGTGATTCCTAAATCTAAGATTTTTAACAGATTTTCTTTAATTAAATCTCAGGGGTATTTTTTGTTATTACCCACCCTTTTAACTCCTAAGTGAGGTCATTTTGACCATTTTTAGTAAAGTTTTATTCCCTAATAGCCTAAACTCATCTTATTCCAAAAAATTCTATTCCTAAAAAAGAAAGAATTCCTTCAAGCTCCAAGTCTCAAGCTCCAAGATCAAGCCTCCAATTCTTTTCATCTAAAGATCAAGCTAGCTTCAATAAGGTATGTGGGTATTCAATGAGGGATTCCTTTCACCCTTATGCCCAAAACTCATGATTTTTACTTTGATTTATGAATCTATGAAATTAGGGTTCTTACCAAATTTGGAAAAAACTTATGGGTTCAATTTTAATGCATCAATTCATGGTTTCTCATTACTTATTTATGATTTATTTGAGGTTCCGTAATTGATTTCAAATGCTCATGCATTAAAGATGATTTCTAGCATAATTCTATTTAATTACATGATTTCATTTGAATTTTGGCATGTTTAGATAACATAGCCTTATGTATTTATGAAAGTGCATACCTAATTCGTCAAGTTATAAATTTAGAAATAAAAGTATGATTTGAATTATGGCTATGCTAAGTTTTAAGGATTTTGAAGCATGAATTGCATGACATCAAATATGTCCCTATGTTTTATGAAAATGTTGGGCATCTAGATATGTCTATCTAAGCAATGTGAATTGCATGGTATCAGATATACCCTTATAATTTTTAAATAGATTTGACATCAGATATGCCACAAGTATGTTATGAGCTATATGCATGTTTTGGGAGTAGTATTTAGCACCGAGCGATGAGGGTCGATCACCCAAGTCTAAAATTATATTGCCAGCGTAGGTTATGAATCTCCCTATGGGATTATGAAAGTGGTTCCGCATTTGATCATGATTTCCTGTTCTTTAGCGAGCATTAGGGCAACTTTTCCAACTAGGGTTATAGAGTTAGATTATGGTGTCCCGTTCCTTGGCAGGGTTCGGGACAACTTTGCTAACTAGGGTTATATAGTTAGATTTCATGTAGCTCACATGGTCTATTATTGGTTATAAGAAACTCCCGTATGAATGTTTTTAAGTCTCATGCTATGTTATCTTTTATCTCATGCTTAAATTATGATATTTCTTATGACTTCTCATTTATGCATGGTCTCAGTTTCTACTATGTTTTAAGCACATTTTAAGTATATTTTAACATGATTATGCATATCTTACATACTCGGTACATCCTATAGTACTAACGCATATTTTGCGCTGCATCCTGTTGATGATGTAGACTCAGGTTCCCTCTCTTAGGCACGTGGCTAGAGACCACCAGCTATTCCAGATAGTGTTGGTGAGTCCTTATTGTTCGAGGGCTAGTTATGATCCTAGTTGCTTTATGGTTATTGCTTTTGTACTTCGAATTAGTTAGGGTCTTGTCCTAGCAAATCCTTATGTCATGTTTAGAGGCTTTTATACATAGACAATATTCAAGTCTCCCTTTTTGGATTATGTTTCATCTTGACTTTATCATTTATGGATCAGGTTGCCTAGTTTTCTATTTATGCTTCCGCTATATTTTCTTATGATTATCTGAGTTATGCTATGATCAAGGGTTAACTTAGGGCACTTGCAGTCCTAGGTCCCGTGTTATGTCTAGGGAGTAGCCTCGGGGCGTGACAAACTTGGTATTAGAGCATCAGGTTTAAGAGTCATAGGGTGTCTGAAAGCCGCATCGAGTAGAGTCTCTTTCATGTGTGTGAAGCACGCCACTCTTATGAGAGAGAAGCTATGAGGTGTCTTAGTAAAAACTTCACTTCATTCTTGATTAATATCGTGTGATATAGTTTAACTCTCTTACCCTATAATCCATTCTTTATGCATTTCAGATTATGCCTCCTCACCATGCCATGTCTCACCAAGCCGCTCAAAATATTAACCCTCTGATTCCAGAACCTGAGGTCACAAATGCCGAGTTCAGAAATGCCATTCATATGCTAGCTCAGACTATGGCTGCTCATGCCAATCAGCAAGCTCCTATCCCCATCCACCCTCAACATAGAATAGCATCCCGAGTTTGAGATTTCATTCGCATGAACCCACTTGAGTTCTGGGGTTTGAAAGTAGGTGAGGATCCACAAAATTTCTTGGATGAGGTAAAGAACATATTTGGTATGATACAAGTGGGTGGTGTTGATTGTATTGAGCTAGCTTCCTATCAACTCAAGGACGTGGCTCATATTTGGTTCACTCAATGGAAAGATGCTAAGGCTAGGGATATGGTCCCTATGACTTGGGAATGTTTTGAGAGGGCTTTTCTTGACCAGTTATTCCCGAGGGAGTTGAGGAAAGCTAAGGTAGAGGAGTTCATGAATTTGAGGTAAGCTTCTATGTCGATTCAAGAGTACAAGTTGATGTTCACCCAGCTTTCTAGTTGTGCTCCTTCCATGGTGGCTGACCCGTGGGAGGAGATGAGTAAGTACATTTATGAAGTATCAAATTTGGTAAAAAAGAGTATAGGTCTGCAATGCTTTTGGGTGACATGGATATTTCTCGACTTACGACTCATGCCCATCAGATTGAGGGGGATAAGTTGACAGAGATGGAAAGGGAGAACAAGAGGGTTAGATCAAAGAGTTTAGGTTTTGTCCATCAGAGGTTCAGAGGTAGACATCGCTCCTCATTTCAGAAGAAATCGTCAGGGCCCGTTCATTTTTCAGCTAGTATTTTGACCCAGGCCCTCAGGCCTCATCATGATCAGACTGGCAAATGATTTGTTTCCTATTCGCAGGGAAGTATTGCCATGGGGCCTTCCTACCCCATTTGCAGAAAGTGTGGGAAGAGTCATCCTGGTGAGTGTCTAGCTAGTTCAAGTAGTTGCTTTAGGTGTGGTCAGACTGGACATTGGATTAGAGATTTCCCTTCAGCCAGGAAGGGATAGAGAGATAGTAGGACTCAGTCTTCCCCATCAACAGTAGGAGGTCGACCAGCCCAACATGGCACTGCTTCTAGTTTTGGTGGTCAGCGCCAGAACTGCCTTTATGCCATGTTCTCACACCAAGTCAGGAGATTTCACCGGATGTTGTTACTGGTATGTTGAAAGTCTTCTTTCTCGATGTGTATGCTTTATTGGATCTGGGTGCCTCCTTATCTTTTATGACCCCTTATGTTGCTTGCAAGTTCGAGATTAATCCTGAACAACTCTTAGAACCCTTTTGTGTTTCTACTCATGTTGGTGAGTCAGTCCTAGCCAAAAGAATCTACCAAAATTTCCCTATCTCAGTCCTTCATAGAGTCACCTCAGCGGATCTAGTAGAGTTGGAGATGACTGATTTTGATATTATTCTTGGTATGGATTGGTTGTATGCATATTATGCCTCAGTTTATTGTCATACTAGAGTCATCAGTTTCAAGTTTTCAAATGAACTTGTATTAGAGTGGCTTGGTAGTCCTCCATCCTCGAAGGGTCATTTCATATCTTATCTCAAGGCTAGAAAGATAATTTCTAAGGGTTATGTCTATCTTATAGTTTGGGTTATGGACACGGAGTCTGAAACCCTACCTCTCCAGTTAGTTCCTATTGCGAGTGAGTTTCCAGAAGTGTTTCTCGAGGATTTGCCCGTAGTCCCTCCCGAGTGGGAGATTGACTTTGGAATGGACCTTCTTCTAGCATCCTATCTCTATTCCTCCCTATAGGATAACTCTAGTGGAACTTAAGGAATTGAAAGACCAGTTGAAAAACCTTCTTGATAAGGGTTTTATTTGACCCATCATCTCTCCATGGGGTGCTTCAGTCCTTTTCGCGCGAAAGAAAGATGGTTCCCTCAGAATGTGTATCGACTACCGTCAGTTGAATAAGGTCACAATCGAGAATAAGTATTCTATTCCTAGGATTGATGACTTTTTTAATCAGCTTCAGGGTGCCAGTTACTTCTCCAAGATTGACCTTAGGTCTGATTATCATTAGCTTCGTGTTCGAGAGTGTGACCTTCCAAAACTGGCCTTCAAAACTCGGTATGGTCATTATGAATTTGTGTTTATGTCTTTTGGACTAATGAATGCTCCTATAGCCTTTATGGATCTGATAAAGCGTGTGTTCAAGAAGTATTTGGATGTGTTTGTGATTGTGTTCATTGATGATATCCTTATCTACTCTCGGAGTAAGGAGGAGCATGCGGACCATTTGAGAGTGGTGTTGCAAACTCTCAAGGACCGATAGTTATTTGGTAAGTTTTGAAAGTGTGAGTTTTGGATGCAGTCTGTTGCTTTTTTGGATCATATTATGACGAGATGGTATTCGAGTTGATTCTCAAAAGATCGAGGTAGTAATGAACTGGCCTATTCCCACTTCCCCATTTGATATTATGAGCTTTTTAGGTTTGGCTGGTTACTATAAGAGATTTGTGGAGGGGTTTTCTTCCATTGCTTCCCTATTGACTCAGTTGACTCAGAAGAAGGTTAAATGTCAGTGGTCTGATCTATATAAGAAGAACTTTCAGGAATTGAAGACTTGGTTGACCACAACCCCAGTATTGGCTCAACCCGAGGCCTAGATGACTTTGTGGTGTATTGTGATGCTTCTAGGATTGGTTTGCATTATGTGTTGATGCAGCATGGTAAGGTGATTGCCTATGCTTCTAGACAACTTAAGACTCATGAGAAGAACTACCCTACGCATGATCTTGAGTTAGCGGCCGTGGTTTTTGCTTTGAAGATTTAGAGACACTACTTTTATAGTGTTAACGTGGATGTATTCACCGATCATAAGAGTCTTTAGTATGTGTTCACTCAAAAAGAATTGAATCTTTATCAAAGGATATGGCTTGAGCTTCTTAAGGATTATGATATGAGTGTGCTTTACTATCTGGATAAGGCCAATGTAGTGGCAGATGCACTTAGTAGGTTGTCTATGGGTAGTGTGTCTTCGGTTGAAGACAGAAAGAATGAATTGGCCAAGGATGTTCGTCAACTTGCTCGACTAGGAGTTTTCCTTATGGATTCGATAGAAGGTGGTATTATTGTTCAGAATGGTTCCGAGTCATCTTTGGTAGCTGAAGTGAAAGAAAAGCATGACAATGATCCCATTTTGCACCAGCTGAAGGGTACAGTCCATCAGCAAAGGGTAGAGGTTTTCTCCCAAGGGGGAGATGGTGTGCTTTGATATTAGGGTCGATTGGGTGTTCCTAACATAGATGGGTTGAGACAGTTGATTTTGACAAAGGCTTATAGCTCCAGGTATTCTATTCACCCTGGTGCCACTAAGTTGTACCATGACCTACGGGAAGTCTATTGGTGGAATGGCATGAAGAGGGACATAGCTGATTTTGTGGCTAAGTGTCCCAACTGTCAACAAGTGAAGGTAGAGCATCAACGATCGGGTGGTATGACTAAGGATATTGATCTTCCTACTTGAAAATAGGAAGCGGTCAATATGGATTTCATTACTGGTTTTCCTCGTACTCGAAGGCAACATGATTCGATTTGGGTGATTTTTGATCGAATGACTAAGTCATCCCACTTCTTGGTTGTTAAGACTACAGATTCAGCAGAGGATTATGCCAAACTCTACATTCGGGAGATAATCAGATTGCATGGTGTTCCATTTTCTATCATTTCTGATAGGGGTACCTAGTTTACATCCCAGTTTTATAGGTCATTTCAGAAAGGTCTTGGTACTCAGTTAAGCTTAGCACAACTTTTCACCCACAGACGGATGGACAGGCAGAGCGTATTATTCAGACTTTGAAGGATATGTTAAGAGCTTGTGTGATTGACTTTAAAGGTGATTGGGATGAGCACTTACCTCTTATCGAGTTTGCCTACAATAACAACTTTTATTATAGCATCCAAATGGCTCCTTATGAGGCACTTTATGGGCAGAGGTATAGGTCTCCTATTAGTTAGTTTGAGGTAGGTGAGGTAGCTTTGATTGGTCCAAATTTGGTTCATGAAACTATGGAGAAGGTTCAGATCATTAAGGAGAGGTTGAAGGTCGCTCAAAGTCGACATAAATCATATGCTGATGTGAGGAGAAGAGAGCTGGAGTTTGAGGTTGATGATTGGGTATTTTTGAAGGTGCCACCCATGAAGGGTGTGATGAGATTTGGTAAAAAAGGGAAGCTTAGTCCCCGCTATGTAGGTCCTTATCGAATTTTAAAGAGAGTTGGTAGTGTTTCTTATGAGTTGGATTTTCCATCGGATTTAGAAGCGGTTCATCTGATTTTCCATGTTTCCTTGTTGATGTAGTGTGTTGGTGATCCAACCTTGAGTGTTCCTTTGAAAGATGTGAGTGTGAAGGATAGCCTTACTTATGAGGAAGTTCCTGTGGAGATTCTTGATCGTCAGATTCGGAGGTTGAGAAACAAAGAAGTCGCTTCGATGAAGATTCTTTGGAGAAATCAGCTAGTTGAGGGAGCTACTTGGGAAGCAGAAGCAGCCATGAAAGCCAAGTACCCTCATCTCTTTCCTTCCGACTCAGTTTCAGCTTGAGGTATTAGTTTCTTCCTTAGTATGTCCCTCTGGTTCTAATCCATCGGTTTCTCTCATGATCCTAGCATGCATTCATGTTTTTCGAAGTTAGTTCAATCATGTTTTAAGTTGAAAAGCTTAGTTTTCACGTTTATCCTTGAGTTTTCATGTTTTGTTGCTTGGTTGGGCTGTTTTCTCTCCAGTTTTCCTTGCTTAGTCTTCATTCGAGGGTGAATGATCCCAAGGGGGAGATGTTACAACACCCCAGAACCCGATTCAACTTTCAAACTTAGAAAATCTGAGAATTTTGAACTTTCCAGAACTTACATGTCCAAACTACGGACCATAGTTTGAACCACAAGTCTTGGAGTGGAGTTGTGGTTTAAGTCTGCTAGTCTGGGAACCACGAGTTGGTTCTATGGACTGTAGTTTAGTCTACAGCCCATCCTGTCCACTCGTGGAATCAGATCAGAGGGATGACAGTTTCCCTAGGTATCACAATTGGCTTCTACGACCCGTAGTTTGAACTACAGACCGTCCTATTGACTCGTGAAACTTGATCTGAGGTCGGCCAAATTCCTTGAGAATCACGAGTTGTTCTATGGACCGTAGTTTGAACTATGGTCCATCTTGTTGAACCGTAGAACTATTTCTGCAGTTGATCGTTTGGGCCAGGAACCACGAGTGGAAACCATGAGTTGTGGTTCAGTCTAAGGTTTGTGGATTGCACATGTGATTCCTAAATTCAAGATTTTTAACACCTTTTCTTTAATTAAATATCAAGTGTATTTTTGTAATTACCCACCCTTTTAACTCTTAAGTGAGGTCATTTTGACCATTTTTAGTAGGGTTTTATTCCCTAATATCCTAAACTCATCTCATTCTAAGAAATTCTATTCCTAAAGAAGAAAGAGTTCCTTCAAGCTCCAAGATTAAGCCTCCAATTTTTTTCATCTACAGATCAAACTAGCTTCAATAAGGTATGTGGGTATTCAATGAGGGATTCCTTTCACCCTTATTCCCAAAACCAATGATTTTTACTTTGATTTATGAATCTATGAAATTAGAGTTCTTACCCAATTTGGGGAAAACTTATGGGTTCGGTTTTAATACATCAATTCATGGTTTCTCATTACTTATTTATGATTTATTTGAGGTTCCCTAATTGATTTCAAAAGCCCATGCATTAAAGATTATTTCTATCATGATTCCATTGAATTGCATGATTTCAAGTGAAAATTGGCATGTTTAGATAACATAGCCTTATGTATTTATGAAAGTGCATGCCTAATTCTTCAAGTTATGAATTTAGAAATAAAAGCATGATTTGAATTATGGATATGCTACGTTTTAAGCATTTTGAAGCATGAATTGCATGACATATGATATCTCCCTATGTTTTATGAAAAGGTTGGGCATCTAGATATGTCTACCTAAGCTATGTGAATTGCATGGTATCAGATATACCCTTTTGCTTTTTAAACAGATTTTGCATCAGATATGCCACAAGTATGTTATGAGCTATATGCATGTTTTGGGAGTAGTATTTAGCACCGAGCGACGAGGGTTGATCACCCAAGTCCAAAACTACATTGCCTGCGTAGGTTATGAATCACCCTATGGGCTTATGAAAATGGTTCCACATTTGATCATGGTGTCTTGTGCTTTAGCGGGCATTAGGACAGGTTTGCCAACTAGGGTTATATAGTTGGATTATGGTGTCCTATTCTTTGGCAGGGTTCGGGACAACTTTGCTAACTAGGGTTATATAGTTAGATTCCATATAGCTCGCATGATCTATTGTCGGTTTTAAGAAACTCCCGTATGAATGTTTTTAAGTCTCATGCTATGTTATCTTTTATCTCATGCTTAAATTATGATATTTCTTATGACTTCTCATTTATGCATGGTCTCAGTTTCTACTATGTTTTAAGCACATTTTAAGTATGTTTTTTTAACATGATTATGCATATCTCACACACTCGATACATCCTATAGTACTGATACATATTTTATTCTGCATCCTGTTGATGATGAAGACTCAGGTTCCCTCCTTCAGGCACGTGGCTAAAGACCGCCGACTATTCCAGACAGTGTTGGTGAGTCCTCATTGTTCGAGGGCTAGTTATGATCCTAGTTGCTTTATGGTTGTTGGTTTCGTACTTCGAGTTAGCTAGGTTCTTGTCCTAGCAACTCCTTATGTCATGTGTAGAGGCTTTTCAGACATAGACAGTATTCGAGTTTCCCTTTTTGGATTATGTTTTATCTTGACTTTATCATTTATGGACCGGGTTGCCTAGTTTTCTATTTATGTTTCTGCTATATTTTCTTATTATTATCTGAGTTATGCTATGATTAAGTGTTAACTTGGGGCATTTGTGGTCCTAGGTCTCATGTTACATCTAGGGGGTAGTCTCGGGGCGTGACATGAATTTACTGTGAAATCAACCTGGAATTATGTTAGAAGCATGGAGGAACTTAATACAATACTTAAAACGCTATGGTTGAAAGGGCTCCCTTTCAAAATAGCTTTCTTCTTGTGGAGACTATGGAAGTTCAAGGTTCCTATTGATGGAAATATTAGAAGATGGGGTTATGCCTTACCATCCAAGTGTTGGTGCTGCACTAGTCCAGTACAGGAGACCATATCCTATCTCTTCACCCAATCCCCTACAGCTAACAAGACGTGGTCCTATTTTTGCTCTTTTGCAGGTATTAACATACCGGGCCTATATATAAGAGAAATTATTCTAGATTGGTGGAATGCCCCAGTGAAGAAGGACATGAAACCATACTATAAAGCTATTCCTGGCATCATAGTATGGGAACTATGGAGAAAAAGAAACCTTAATAAATATGAGGGCAAACTAATCTCTACTAGCAGGGTTATTTACCTAGTCACTGAGACTTTTCGTAAACATCTGAGAGTGAGAAAACCTACAATGCAATTTCCAGCAAAATTGCCTGATATTCTGAAGCTCATGGAGAAATATACACCTTAGATGAAAATAACCAAAGTTCTTTGGAAATTTCCACCTGAAAACTGGGTGAAGTGCAATACTAATGGCACCTCAAAAGGACACCCAGGGAGATGTTCATATGCATTTTGTGTTAGGGATAATAAAGAAGATCTAATACATGCAGAAGCTAAGGAAATGGAGGGCAATACTAACACAACTTATGAAGCAAGAGCTATACTGGAGGCATGTAAATATGTGCAACAAAATAATCTGGACATGTTATTATCTAGACTGACTCAATGCTACTCACTAATGTCATAAATGGGGGTTGGAAACCACCATGGGCTATTTGAGGATGGGTTGAAGAAATACAACACATATTATCTCTGAGAGAATCACAAGTAGTTCACTTCCTAAGGGAAGGAAATAAGGTTGCTGACTACTTAGAAAATTTAGCACTAGATAAAAGAGTAGTTAACTACCAAGGATTTCATGACATGAATTCAAATGGCAGAAGCTTAATCAATAGAGACAAGCTATAATGCTCTTTCATCAGAGTTAAAGCAAGCTACCAATGAACTTTTATCAATAACATAAAGAATAGAAAATAAAGTTACATCATGCGATACAATCAAAAGAGCACTTAGAAGAATAAATGGTATTTATACAGACAGAATCAAAGGGCGTCAAAAGGCACCAAGTCACAGCAATGAAGCAGAAAGTAAGCAATACAGGAAACAAGAAGAAATGTTCAAAACCAAAGTAGAGTGGAAGAAACCATCAACTGAGCTCGAGCTCAAGACAAGTGAAGTGGATGAAGAAGCTCAGTTCCTCTAGACCAACTGCAAAAGACATCACCAAGCTCATTAGCTTCAGCTTGAGTAACAAATGGAGAAACAAATTGTTGGAGCAGGGAAAGGAAGAGGGAAGAGGCTTACTAGAGAAATCCACTCCATGGAAGCTTGATAATCTCCTGAACTTTGAGAAGAAGATGAAGAGAACAACAAAGATTTATTTGATATTAGGGCTTAGATTTGGAAACTCTTAGTTTCCTTTCATACTTTAGCTTTGTTGATATCAATTTATTTTGTTTTTGGATTTGGGCCATTTGGGCCGAATCTTTGTTTTAGGTGTAATTTTGGTTCAGCTGATTATTAATAAAAGGCCCAAAAGGCAACCAAATTATTTTTTAAAAAACTTGATCTAAGCAAGCGTTTGGCTATAGTTTCACGAATATTCTTGAGAAATCAATTTTCAGTAAAGCTTGGCTTTAGTTTTTGAAAAATATACTTCACTTTTTAAAAAATATGAAATATAATTTATACTCATAAATTCTAAAAACTATTAAAAATATCCACAAGTTGGATACAAAATTATTATTTTTCTAATGAACTAGATAATATATTATCCTAAAAATTATAACATGATATTTTAATAAAACTACTAATAATACAATTATCATTTATTATAATTTGTCAAATTACAATTAGTTATAAAGATTCATTGATGCAAAAAAATAAATTATAACAACGGTAGTAACTAGCTATTCATTAATATAATTTTCTCATATTCTACGAATAATGTAATGAGCCTTCCAGTCATTCTAGCATTTTTACCTTCTTTGTACTATTAGAGCTTGCCTGTAGCGGTCCCAAGTTATTTATGACTTGCTAGAACCGATAGGTTTGTGCTCAGGCCGTTTGTTTTATCTTTATGACCGTTTCTCTATTTTAGAGCTTTAAGTTAGAAAATCATTGATTTCGATCAACATTCTTGGTAATCATGCTCAGAATCAAATTCTGACAGTTCTGTTAGCTCTAGAATATGGACTTTGGTCTAGTAGGACCTTTGGTTGGGATTCGGGAGTTTTTTAGCTTGGAATTCTCTCTTGTTCTATGTTTTCAGGACAGTTTGGCTTGTTTGGTTAACTTTGGTCAACATTCAGAGAAGACGGCCTCGGATGGAAATTCTGCCAGTGCTATTAGCTCCAGAATGTTGATTTTGGTTAGGTAGGTGGTTGGTTTAGGTCCCGTGTGAGCTGGGCTCATTTTAGATGTTCGATTGGTTTTAGCTAGTGATGACTTGAGTCAACATTCCTCCGGAACAACCTCATATGGAAGTTTCGTCGATTCTGTTGAGTCTAAAACATCGTTTCCACTCTAATTGCATATTTGGTTTGTAGTATCGGGTTTTGATTGTGCCCGGAATATCCCATGGTAGTCTTGGGCACTGCTGGTTTTCTGTAGCAAGCTGGCCTTCAGCGCCATCGGTGCCAAGGCAGCGCGATAGTGCTAGCCTACTGCCTGTCCTTCAGCGCCATCGTCGCCCCTTCTGCACGATCGCGTGTGCGTGCCTGGGCCTCCAGTGCGATGGCACCCTGCCAGCGCTATAGCGCCAGCCCACCTGGCTGCCTTAAGCACCAACGGCGCCTGGCCAGTTCCAATAGAGCCAGCCTGTGCCCAGTTATATATATTGCCCCCTTCACATTTTTCCAGTCATTTCTCTCTAGTTCTCTCAACTCCAAACCTTTTCACCCTCCTAAAATTGTCTCCTTATTAGTTCTTGGCTCGGGAATTCATCCAATTCGCGCTTAAATCCTGATTCCCTCTTCACTTGGTGTGTCATCTTCTTCTCCAAATGCTTTTTCTCCATGACTAAAAACTCCATTGTTGTACTTTCTTGAGCTTGGGTAAATTCTTGATTGTAGTTGTTGTTTGTAGGACTGCATGCTTGTGGCTTCAAGTAATTCACTCCGTAGACTTGATTCCTTTTCTCATGGTAAGTGAATTCCTCCTCTATTTCTGTTTTTTTATTTTTGAATTCCATCTTTAATCCTCTAGTTGGGCGGGCTATTTTGAGTCCCTTTTCTTGGCTTAATTCACTCAAATTTGGAGCATGCATTCACGAGAATAGTGTATTCATCGTGCACTTTTTCATTTCTGGTTTTGGATTGCGGGGCCTATGGCCCGCTTGTGACTCGAACTTTGACCCGGCTACACTTAAAGCAATATGAGTATTATTAGTTTTATTTTAACAAGTAGTATATTATTTTGATAGTGTGTTAGTAATTTGGGGCTTCTCGAAGTAGTTCGATCTTGGATGACATCGTTCTAGCAGCTAGTCATTGAATGATAGGTAGGTTACGGTCTTCCCTACCTAGACTCTGCGTATATAGGCTATAACTACATTAATTAGTATCATTGGGTTGGTTTTCTAGGTTTGTACCTCAGACCTTATCCGTCTCTTCAGTCCGTTTATTTCATATTTTATTTGTAGTACTCGTTGTAGCATTGTAATATTACCCTTGTGGCCTCGTGTGGCCTTTGTATATGCCTCTGGACCATAGATGGTGGGATATTTAGGAATGCCCATGAGTCCCGGACATCGTGATATTACTTTAGGCTGGATATCTATGTTGTAGAGCTGAATGTTCCTGTGCAGGGCTGATAGGTTATTTGTGAGCTGTTGGGCTAATCTATTATTTGCGAGCATATCATTCATGTAAAGGATTTTCTGCATGTTTTTCTAGTGTTTTGGCTTTGGTCCTACTATAACCGATTTTGTAAATTTTGCATGGCCCCGAGGGCCCATTTTTGATAAAAATGATTATAAAAGGAATTTGGAACTAATTTTATGGATTTTCTTGGGGTAAAGAAGATATTGAAATGATTTTATCACCGATTTTCACACTAATACTAGACTCGGCCATGCCGTAGCGCTAGACATGTTTTTACTGTGGATTTAGACCCGAATACGCTCCAGGCACCCTTAATAGGGGTTGTTATGACTTTGATCACTAATTTAGACCCGAATATACTTTGGGCACCCTTGTATGGGGTCTTGAGATTCTTACTACTGATTTAGACCTGGTTTAATTTCGGGCACGTACTACAAGATTCTAATTATTGATCTATACTTTGAGATTCACGTTTAGTATTGTAATGGCCCAAAAATTCTAAACCAAGATCTGAACCAGTCTTCATGCATTGTTAGACCCAAACTAGATAAATTTTCTTTATATCTAAGTATTGAGATTAATTCCTATGTTTTGAAGAGTATTAGATGTGAATTGAAGTCATAAAGGACCCCTATCTCAAAGTTAAGTTGAAAGCCTTTCTACCGATTTAGTTTTCATGTAAGTTCTTACTAGGGTCAACTTCAAACGATAATAACTCCTAGAATTCGAATAGTAAGATAGCCTAGTACCTACCAAATTAAAGGTATTTGAATCTTATTTCCAATTCCACTTATCTCTGCTTAATCCGAGTCTGAAGTAAAAGGTTATCGATATTTTAGTGAAGCACTGTCAGGCTGCCAAAGACCCAATGGCCATTCTGACGGGCGTGGGAAGAGACGATGCCCGCGAAGTTTGCGATGCCCAATTCCGATGGCCGGTGGGAGGCACGACATCCCATGGGACCCCGGACATCGGAATAGGCCAGTGATCCATTTTTAGCCCCAGAGTCCCTCAATTTGGTCCCGATGGCCCGTGGGGGTTCTGATGGCCCGTCGAAGGGCCCATCCAATGATTTTTTGCACTTTTTTCCATGAGTTTAATTAAGGGTATTTTGGTCCTTTCCCACTTTAAAATCATAAACCTTATTGTTTTAAGCAGCCTATATGAGGGGTTTCATTTCCACTTAGCCTAGTTCTCTTCCATTCTCTCAATTCAAGCTCCCAAAAGAAGAAAGGATCCTTCTCTCAAGCTCCAAGGCCTACGGTTTCTTCTCCCATCCTCCTTCCTCAAGTCCCAAGCTAGGAAAGCTTCAAGTTCAGGTATATGGGTATTCAATAAGGGAATTCTTTGACCCTTCTATCCAAAATCGCAATCTTCTAAATTGATTTTATGAATTTCTAAATTAGGGTTCTTATCCAATTCTCATAGGTTCTTCTCTAAATTGTTTTCTCATGATTCTTTTATGAATTCTAACTCTAAATTGCATGATTTTGCATGAATTTTTATAAATGGTTTCTTATTCATGATTTGAAGACTAACCCTTGTCCAATTTGTAAAATTATTATGAAATTAGTTTATTAGCATCAATTCATGGTTTCTCATTCATTACCCATGTTTTATTTGAGATTCCTTAAGTGTTTTCAAAAGCCCATGCATAAAGAAGGATTTCTAGTATGATTTCACTAAATTGCATGGTTTTATGTGAAAATTGGCATGTTTAGATAACATGACCTCAGTATTATGAAATTGCATGCCAAATTCTTCAAGTTATGAAATTAGAAAGAAAATATATTTTGAATTATGGCTATGCTAAATTTTAAGACTCATGAATTTAAATTGCATGACATCAGATATGTCCTTATACTTTTCAAACAGATTTGACATCAAATATGTCATTAGTTATGATCAGTTTTGGCATCAGATATGCCCCAGTATTATATGAGCTATACATATATTTTGGGAGTAGTATTTAGCACCGAGTTGGATGGAGTGAGCGTACCGTTAGTCCCAGAACTACGTGCCTCCGTAGGTTGATTAGCCCCTCTATTTGGCATTAGAACTAGTGATCACGCCACAGTCATGCTCTTATACCCTGGCAAGGTATATTGGGTCCTCTCGATGGGGCATATACATCGAATTCCATGTAACTCACATGGTCTATGTCGGTTAGAGAACCTCTCACATAAACTGTTTCAATCTTTTAATGTATTTGACTCTTTGCTTGTAGATTTAGGACTTTCTACTATTACTATGATTGTAAAGGTGTTTTCAGCTGATGATATTGCATTGAGTTATTTCATTACAGATTTTACTATCATTATATGACTTCAGTTTTAGTTATGCTTTATGCATGTTTTATCACAACATATGCATGATATCAGTTTTAAGCATGCTTTCAAGTATATTTTATCATAACATATGCATATCTCTCATACTCAGTACATTCCATAGTAATGACCACATACCTCTTTGTGTTGCATCCTATCATGATGTAGATTCAGTAGCTCGCCCCCAGATTCGAGGCTAATAGATCAGCAGCACATCTAACCAGCTTGGTGAGTCCTCTTTATTAGAGGACTTGGAGTTTAGCTTCATTTTAGGCTATTAGTTATTTCATTAAGTTTTCAGTATTTAGAGTTAGCTGGGGGCTTGTCCCAGCAGCTCATCAGTAGTAGAGGCTTTCATACATAGAGTCAGATATTCATCTTAATTCAGATTGCCATTTTTTTAGACTTCTATTTTTATAATAGATTAAGTTGCTCATTACTTCAGTTAAGCTTCCGTTCTTACGTTTTGTTCAGTTTTTAAGTCATGCTAATGCCAGAGGGTCATCTTGAGATCACTTCTGATCTTGGGTCCCGTGTTACGTCCAGGGGGTAGGCTTGGGGTGTGACAAACTTTATATCCAAGCATCAGGTTCAAGAGTCCTAGGGTGTCTGAAAGCCACGTTAATTAGAGTCTTTCTCATGGATATGAAGTGCGCCACATTTATGAGGGAGAGGCTATGAGACATTTTTAGGAAAACTCTACTTCTTTCATGTTCTTTATCGTGTGATAGAGTTTAATTCTATTTACCTACGTATTTATGTGTTGTTTCCAGTTCCATTATTTATACTTCATATATGAGGTGCCACAAGTAGTAAATGTCAGATTATCTATTAGCGAGGTGCTCTCAGATCTCTTTCAGAACTTTGTTACTAATTATTCCTCAAGAAGGGAAAGTGTGTACCTAGATCCTTGGGTAGTGTTGTCACCCAATAGATGTTATGTTATAAGCCATTAATAGTAATATGGGCCTAGAGCTAGAAGTATGAAGTCAGGAGTGTAGTAGCTTAGAGGAAAGAATAGCATTTGGTTAGAGCATACATTCAGAGTTGTGTTCTATTAGATAGGTGATGTGATGATACATCCCTTAGTGTGTACTAAAGAGTAGTAAGTTATTGTGCTAGTACAGACCAAGGATAGAATGTGAACGAAAGGATTATAGTATGAGAGTGATAATAATGGTTTTGTGGTATTTATGTGGTAAGTGTGGTATAGTATAATGTAAGAGTTTAAGTTGATGAAATTGCAGCAAGTGTGAGTATGTGAGCATGATATATATATGTGGTCCCGAGAAGGATATACAATTTTGAGCCTCTCAGTATAGTCTTTAACGCATTTGGTGTGGTGGGTAGTAGAAAGGGAGGACTTTGAGAGTTAGAACCATGTAAGCTTGAAATGTTATTGTGAGGGATAGGTTGACAGTTATGAGTATGATATGGACAACCTTTATATGAGATAGAAAGGTTGAGGCCAAGACTTTTAGGCGAGGGAGATCCTTAAACTATAGAAGGAAGTATACACCCAGACTAGCTTCTAGGGTAGTGTTTGCTCTGTTAGGGTAAAATGATCATAGTTCAATTGAAAGGTTAGTGAGAGGTCCACAGACTTAGAAAGGTAGCATGAACCCAAGGGGGAGATATTGTAGCAACCCCGGTATCCAGACCAGCTTTCCAACTTAGAATCCTAAGAAAATTTCTTCAATTGTAGATCCCCACAAGCGACCACCACGGGCGTCAGAGTTCCAATGGGTCATGGGGATCGTCATGGAAATTCATCCAGTGGCCTTGAGCCATAGTATTCCCAGGTCGACGGCCTTGGGCGATGGGCGTGGCATCCGCCATGGGACGTCGACCCCATTGTGGGAACCCTCCAGTGGCCTTTTCCCCAATCCCTTTGGTGTTCCGATGGGCGATCACCACGGGCATCGCGGTTGTGACAGGCCATGGGAACCCGCTGTGGAAATCCTTCTGTGACCCCAAGCCTCAGCTAGTTTTCTCAATGACTTGGTCTGACTAGACATCGTGGTTTTGATGCCCGTCGGGTAACCCGTTTGACAAAAGTTTTCTACAATTTCTTCTTTAAGTCAGGGGTATTTTAGTTTTTTTTTCCTATTCTCTTAAATCCTAAGTGAGGTCGTTTTGACACTTGTTTTATCCCCTATTAGCCTAAACCTTTCCTATTCCTCTCATTCTAAATCCCAAGGGGAAAGAACTCCACTCTTCCAAGCTAAGGATCTCCATCTTTAAGTCTCCATCCCTCATGGTTCTAGCTTAGAAGTTTTCAATTCTGTTATATATCGTTGTAGAAGTTCTTCAAGTTGCAGCTCCTAGATATGCTAGGAAAGAGAGGAGAAGTCTTGGATAGTGTAAGATATAAGAAACCATAAGGTGACCTTAGTTATAAGCTTGAATATCGGGATGAGATACATATGGGCTTTTGCTTCACGCGACTAGTGATCCCATCAGTTAAGAGCTCAAGGTTAGTTAATTTTTGTGATATGAAGGAACATTATTATTAGGGGATAACTCTAGATGCAAGAGATCTAGTTGAGATAGGCTTGAACATGGTTGAAGAAGGTAGTCAGACTTAGACCTTAGTATCTATATGTGCGCTGGTGAGAATTTTAGTTGCAAATGGTAAGTGTGCTATTCAAGGAAGTTAGTGTAGTTAAAAAGTTGTTCTTAAGCTTAAAAGCTATCAATTGTGTTATTTAGGTGGGAATAGTCTTGTTCTTACTCCCTTCCTAGGGTGCTCATATCATATCAGTTCAGACCTACCGGTACTCTATTCTAAGGCTAGAAGACTCTACGTTCAGCTAAGTCCATGGTAGTAAGTTTAGTTTAGAAGAGAATAGTTTTCTCGTATAGCTACTTCTCTCAGTTTGATGTTTCATTCAGTTGACTATGATCCCTATGAATGTGTTCATTCTCTACGAGTTTTAGCTGAGTCCCTACTCTTAATCCAGACCAGTTATCATGTTAGATATTCAATTTTGTGTCCCATCAGTTATGCTTATGCTCTTAGGGTGAATACATGTTCCATGAATCCATCTCAATTTATATTTTAGTCAGAATTCTATTACCATGAAATACTTCAGCTATTAGACCTCCGTTGATAGGATTGCAACCTTTTCCCACTCCAATCTCAA
>QJPP01001612.1:0-133689 GCA_003996215.1 Jaltomata sinuosa | reverse complement strand
TCTACTGCAAAGGAAATCTCGAAGATTGCGCTGGAATATGTGTTATCTCTTGTATACCGAAAGCAGTAAACCATAAAAAAGAAGAAGAAAAAAACATTTTTGAGTCCACAATTTACTTGTGCTTTCTTTAAAAATTTAATCGTCTCACTATTACCGAAGGTTAATGGATTAATTTCTCCCAGGATAGAACGAAAAACTATTCTGCAAAAGTGGTATATATTTCAATTTGCAAAACTTCAGCGAACTCAAATGGCGGAGCAAAACATACACTTACATTTTTGTTCTATTTTCTCGAAAATTATGCAGAATACAATGAAAAGAGGGGAGAGTTTTTGCTATTCGAAAATCTCGACAAAAATTGAGGCATAGCCTCGGAATTTATAGCCTCAGGATTGGGTATGAACAGGTGCAGACATACCTGTTCATTAAAGATTGTGTATGTTTGACATGAACAGGTGTAGACATACCTTCGGTAATTAAATACTGTTTGAGAAGAGAGGAAAAAATTTTGCAATTTTTAACTCAAATATTGCGCGAAAAAATATTAATAATTGGAAAATAAAAAATAATTTTTTTTCCAATCAATCAATTGTCAAAGTCAAAGCCGAGCGGCGACGATGACGGCACGAGGAGACAACCTTAAGAGCTAGCTAGAAGGAGTGTTTCTCAATATAAATACAAAAGTTCCCCTCTTCTCCACTAGTGTGGTACAAATGATTGTAGCTAACGTTTCACTTTCCCTCCATTTTATTTTCCTTAATTTCACAATCCACACTACACCTCACCTAAAGGTTTCAACCTTTCAAATTTCCAACAATATGGAGCTCTGCCAGTTAGGGTGTTTGCAGATGATAATGCTGACACAATACTATGGGCTTCTGATGCAGAAAACCTTGAATTGGTACAGGTAAGGAACTGTCATCTTTCACCATCTTGAATTTATTGTTTTTAATACTCAAATCCACAAATGTTCAAATTGAGCAGCTTCATGGAAATAATTCTTGAGATGCTTTTCTAGTTTTAGTCAGGGAGAAACGTTTCGCATATGTTTTTCATGCAGATGAAGAGGGGCGCCTTTTGAATTCTATCTCTGATGAAGAATCTTCTCTGGTTGATTGTATTCTAGTGGATAGTGCCAAAGGTGGCAAGTACAATTTTTCCTTATATATATATACCTGTCATTGGCGTGGCAGTGTATGTAATCACACACCGTCTCTTTTGGTTAAGCTTAATCCCACTCCATATGGGGCTAATTAACTAAAATGTAATTCAATTTGGTTAGTATTATCGAACTCTTTTTTTTTTTGGTTACATTCATACCAAAGCAACCTTGTTTTTTGTAACTTTAGCATGATCGAACAACTGAGTCTAACGTGATAGGAATCAAACCACTAACAGTGACATTGTAATGAGAAGAAGAATATCACTACTAGCAATGAGGACACTGACCATTTCAGAGAAAATGAATCCATAGCTAAGGTTAAGTGTTGGACTGTAAATTATGAAATAAAATTTGTATAAACATACTTTTGCAGTGGAAAAGGTTCAACTGGACTCAGTTTAAGCCACCATCAATTAGAAGCAAACACGGGTAGCTCTTTGGCTGGAGGAATTAACCCGAAGAACGTTTGTGAAGCTCTTTCAGCTCTTAAACCCAATGGAGTGGATGTCAGTAGTGGCATATGTGGACAGGACGGCATCCAAAAGGATGAGTCCCGGTTACTATCATTCATGAATGCAGTGAAATCTTTACGCCTTTAGTCAATATTGAATAGCTACTATTGAGGCAAATTCCCTGGTGCAGATTGTTAGATCAACTGCAATGTTGGTGCTGATCCTTTGAAGGCAATAGATAATTTTGGAGTCCGGAGTCAAAAGGACAAAAAAAAATTCCAAAGGGGTAAAGAAAATTTTGATATAGACCAAAGGGGCAAATGTGTGCCCCTTTGTGCGCCTTGTGCTTAACTTTGACGGTGCCGTTAAGGCAAGGCGTGGCCTGCTAAACGTCTTACAAAGCGTGCAGGGCCACACGCCTTGCCCTCTCTCTGACACCTTCCCAAGGCAAGGGAATAAAGCCAAGGTGTTGTCTGCCCATTCCCGAGGCAAGGGAAAGGAATATAAACGCCTTGAACATTTGTATTCCAAAAGCACTATCAAGTCTGGAGTGATTGAACACAAATCACACTTCAATAGTTTGTTTTCCAAATTTGAGTAGTGTGCTCGCCTAGATTTGTGGAGTGATGTTAGTTAGTATAGGTGAAAAGGGAGATTCCTTATTGTTCCTACTAGGGGTGTACATGGATCGGGTTGGTTCGGATTTTTTAAATACCGGGTTTTTTTGGGTTTTTTCGATTTCCTCGGATTTTTTCGGATTTTTTTCGGTAAAGTCTTCATACAAACATATAATTAACTTGTGCTTCAAATATTTCTTTAGCCTAAGCAAAATGCAATTATCTAAGGTATTTCTTAAAAAAATAACACACAATATATTCACTTTATTTGAAATTTATGAAGTGAGTGATGACAATAAAATATTCAACCAAAAAAATAATGAGATCGCATAGAATGAATATTGCATATTAATAATTCATAATAAAATAATCATAATTTAAAAGTATTAAGTCATGCTAAAATAAGTCTAATAAGTATTAACTAAATGACTAAATATTAAACAGAAAAATAAATTAGTTTATATATTTATGTAAAATTAAAGAATAAATATCTAACATGATTGTCATTCCTAGTATTGGATTGAATAATCTTTTGTTAACATTTGTATTGATTTCGGCTCTATTTGAGTTACTAATTGAATATTTTATTGTCATCACTCACTTCATAAATTTCAAATAAAGTGAATATATTTTGTGTTATTTTTTTAAGAAATACCTTAGATAATTGCATTTTGCTAGGGCTAAAGAAATATTTGAAGCACAAGTTAATTATATGTTTGTATGAAGACTTTACCGAAAAAACCCGAGGAAACCGAAAAAACCCAAAATAAAATCGAGATTGAAAAACCCAACTTTTATTGATTTGATTTGGTTTATAAATTTAAGAGAAAGGGTAAGACACAGGTACTTGGTTCGCTCTATTTCTTTATCTCCCAATGAATCGTATGTTTGTAACAATAGGGACAGAATTTTTTCAATTCTAATCGATTAGGCGTATTGTGCCGGTTCTTTTGAGTAATATATCTGAAAATACCTCTTGATACCTTATCAACACTGTTTCGGACGCTTCGTGTTTGTTTTTCTTCAAACCCCCAATCCGCTCTCGCTCGCCGCTACTAACGGGGTCTCGGTATGCTATGCTTTCTCCCCCATTGCTAGTAGGTTGATGGGTCGCGCGCCCGGCTCACATGTTTTGGCCTTGTGTGTCCCATTCGGGAAGTCTCTCCGAGGGCGACTCCCATACAATTCTTGCGAGAGCTGGAGAAGCGTTTACGGCTGACGGCGTCTTACTAATTTTTCGAGCGTGAGCTCGTCCTGCCGTTCCTCCGCCTTATTCTTTTGAAGGTATGGGACCCTATTGAGCCGGTCCATTTCGAGTTGGCCCATTCCCCTTCGACCGGTCGTAAAAGGAGAAGAACTGAGAGAACTAATGATTTGATTTGGTATTTAAAAAATTTGAACCAACCCGGTCCATGTACATCCCTAGTAGGAACCATAAGGAATCTCCCTTTTCACATATACTAACTAACATCACTCCACAAATCTAGGCAAGCACACTACTCAAATTTGGAAAACAAACTATTGAAGTGTGATTTGTGTTCAATCACTCCAGACTTGGTAGTGCTTCTGGAATACAAATGTTCAGGGCGTTTATATCCCCTTCCCTTGCCTCGGGAATGGGCACCTTGGCTTTATTCCCTTGCCTTGGGAAGGTGTCAGAGAGAGGGCAAGGCGTGTGGCCCTGCACGCCTTGTGAGGCGTTTAGCAGGCCACGCCTTGTCTTAACGGCACCGTCAAAGTTAAGCACAAGGCGCACAAAGGGGCACGCCTTTGCCCCTTTGATCTATATCAAAAATTTCCTTACCCCTTTGGAATTTTTGGAAAAAAAATTTGTCCTTTTGGCTCCGAACTCCAAAATTATCTATTGCCTTCACAAGTGATGTTAATGGATGGATCCACGCACAGCAAACAGTAAAAACTAAATGGTGGGACTGAGTGTCTTTTTATAATCATTTCAGAATCCAGATTACAAAATAATATACTTTCTTGGCCAACCCAACAGAAGGAGGATTATAAGGTCCTGAAGACAATAATATCTTTCTCCACTTATTACAATATGGCAACAATTGAAACTGCTCATGTATAGAATTTCTCCATTCTTTAATGGGAGCTAGCTAACTTTACTTTGTTGAAAATTAGCCTAGTGCTCATACAACCAACTTGAATGGGGATGGCCATAGTGTTAGTGAAAAAGAATCACCTGCCTGCCTAACAGGTATTTGGAATACTAGGATTCTATTTCTGAGACCCAGAAAGGTTGGGATCAGTTTGATAATATACTACATTCCCAGTGTCACTGACATAGTGATCCTCCTTCATGCTTTTTATGAGATATCCCAACAAGTGAAATGGTAGAGGCCCTGACTTGTTTGGCTCCTTGTAGTATTTCCCTAACACTGGTTTAGCAGCTTCAGTCTGCAAATTCAAAAAAGTAACTTAAGACCAATAGACACTGTTTGGAGCAGCAGCTTACCTAAAATGTGATACTTACTGCTTCTACCAAATGATAGTGTGGGATTTGAGGGAAGAGATGATGTATCACATGTGTCCCTATGTCATGGTGGATGTTGTTAATCCATCCATAATCGCGATCAAGCGTTGTAAGCCCTCCTCTCAGATAACTCCATTCCTGTTTCATACATACATATCAATTATCAGCCCCCAATTTTTTGTTCATAAAATAGGAGTAACTAATAACTAAGCTTATATACCAAGCAGAATAATACTACTTGTAATATTTCTCAAGACATGACTAGACCAGTTAGAATATCAAAAAGACACAACACATTAAAAGATAAATTTCATTTGGTATTCTGGCTTAGTAGTAGGAGATACTAGTATTTTTAATAGCAAAATCAAACTCAAATAAAAAGTATACCTCTCCTCTGTACCAAGGAAGTTTATCATCATGGCCATGGTGATGCAAATAGGTAACTATATCCAGCCACATGACAAAGCCCTACATGTTGAATTGAATTCAAATAATGAGTCCAATAAAGAAGAAACAAAAAGTAGGGGAAAAGGAAGGTTGGAAAATGGACTAACCCAATAGGGGATGCCATAGAGCTTAAGCAGTTGAACAGGACCCATGACAAAGGACAAACCCACTAGCAATGCAGCCATTGCCGTCCAACATAAAGTTGAAGTGATCACATCTTTCTTCTCACTTGGGACAAACAAATCACTGTTTGAATCAAAGTGAGAACCTTTCTTTCCAGGGCTTCTACCCCACTGTGATTATTATGAGTTTGAATGTGTCAAATTTTGTTGCGAACAATTCAAACTTAGCAACTCTAAAGTATAGTAAAAGAATATGAACTAGTAACTCACCAGATAGAAAGGATATGCCAGCAAGGGGAAGGGTAGAGTGAACCTCAATTTCTTTGTGGCATCATCCAAATTCTTGTAAATCTTCTCAGGTAACTGGGAAGAGCAAAAAGTCAAGAGGCAAATAGCTTTTGACAAGTGAATATGCATCAAAAAAAACTTACAGGATGCCAAGACTCGTCGTTCTCAACATGTCCATGATTCTGATGATGAGTCCTGTGGCTTATTCTCCTGAAACCATCATCAATCAATTAGACAAATAGTCAGTCTTGCTTGGATTTGAAAAAATCAATTAAAAGAGTTTTGTAGAAACAAACAAACCATCCATGGTAAGGAACAAGAATGGAAGAATGAAGGATATGTCCAGCAACGCTGTTCAGCTTGTGGTTGTTTGAAAAGCTTCCATGCCCACAATCATGACCGAGAACAAAGAGAGCCCAAAACATTGTACTCTGAGCAAACCAATAGAGAGGCCAAACAACCCAATTGTTGAAATAAGCAGCCGCAGCCGCCAGACCCAACACAATAGTCACATCCCTCACAACATAGCTCATGGACTTCCATGGATTTTTGACCCAACAATGTTTAGGAATAGCTGCCCTAATATCGGACAGCTTGAATGGGGGTGGTGCCCCTGGGTCGAAAAATTCACCATTATTATTTGTTGCTGTTGTTGTCGTCTTATTATCCTCTTCTCCCACAGTTTGGATCCTAAGTGGTGCACTTACCCTCAATGCCCAGCAGTTCCGATCTGTACCTGTACGTGTAGGTGAAATTCTCAGATTTATATTGGTGGTGGCGGAAGCTAACCCCCCTGTTCTAGGCTTTGGGTAGATTCTTGGGAGTGGTCTGAGACCACATTCTGATAGAACCCAACTTGCCATTTTGGGAAGAGAAGAGAATGAGGAGAGATGTTTGCAGAGATATGCTATATATATTTTTTCTTTTTCTTTGGGCTAGGGACTAATTGGATATGTGTCTCTCCTTCGACTAGAGCTACAGAAATCTCAACTTGTGCTTCTTGTTGATTGTCTTGTTTCTCTTATCTCTTCATGGTTCAATTGTTGTTTATATACTAGTACTAGTACTAGTTGTTGATGATACCCACTATTTGCAGACCTCTCCCCTCTTTCTTCTGCCTTTCCTATACAGATATCCGCCTAATCTGAACACTAAATAAAAAGGAGGAACGTGATTTTTATGCAAATTAAATAAGCGTGTCCGACTTTTGGTATTTTCATTGACTCTCAACATAACAATTTAATTCTTTTCTTAATGCTTTCAAATAATATGATCAAACTGGTTGACTAGTTGTTAAATACTGGAGTATAATATATAAAAACAAAAATATACTACTTCATCCCTAAAAAAAAAAGATGCTTCATCCCTCCCAATTTATTTGAGCATTTTTTTCTTTCCCCGGAATCAATCAACTAATTTTTAAAATTAAATTAAATTAGATCAACTCAATATTTTAAAACTAAAATTTAAAAATTATATAAAAAATATTATTACTTTGTAACTGTTCTCATATTAATATAATTTTAAAAATTATATATTTTAAAATATTGATCAAATTTCACATAATTTGAATCTAAAAAATAAAAAATATCACGTAAAGAGATACGAAGAAAATAATAAGTAATATATAATATTTTACATGAGGAGGCTACAGAAGGTAGGCGCCAAAGTTTAGCTGGAGCTAGGACATATGAGAAGGATCTTAGAAGATTTTATCATAACCCTAATTTTTTAAGGGAAAACTATACAAATTGGACTCAATTATTAAATTATTTATTCAAAGTATAAATGACATCATATATTATTTTAAGACTTTAAATTACAAGTTATACATGTATTTTTTCCTATTTACAAAATTAAGCTTTCGATTACAAGTCATACCAGTATAGGTAAAAAGTTATATTTTTACAGTATTTTTTTTTAATTTTTAATGAGAGAAAAAAATTAATTTTACTTAATTAATTATTAGGATATTTATTAGAATAGTTTTAAATGGAGAAAAATATCTTATTTTTCTCTCTCTTAATTGTCCTACAGAATATTAATTCATATTTTATTTATATTGTTTTTTATACATTTTTCATTCAATAAATGATAGTTCAAGTACATTTCTTATTAATAAATTTTTGTGCGTGAATTTGATATTAAATCTGGTATGAATGGAATATTAATACATATTCTGTTGAAATCAATTTCAATATCCTTCCGATACACTAAATTACAGTCTATGTATATTTTCTATTAAATAATTTAGTATTTGAATATGGTATTAGAAAGGGCTGCTTATCGGACAGATCGAGCGGATAATTACGCTTAACGGTTTGTCTTATCAGTTATCAATTTTAAAATATACTAATTCACTAGCCAACCAATAAGATATTGGTTGATTTGGTAAAGGATAAGCAATTATCGGACGGTTATCGGACGGTGAGCCGTAGTACCTTCTTTGATGAAGGCACCTTACGAAATAGAGGACTTCTTTTCATTATATTAAATGCAATAATATGAAAAATAGTAGGACTTATCAAAGGAAATGTCAATTCTTAATCTTCAATTAATACAAACCAAGCCAAGCAGTGATTTAATGCTTGACATAACAAATAATCTAAAACAACCAAACTTGCGAGCAAGAAGACTTGCTCTTCTTTGACCAATTTTAAAGAGAAGCAGACTGGCAAAATTTTGAGAATACTAAATGGGGCTTTAGGATTGATACTTAATAATCAGAATATATAATGGGTTTTAGGGTTAGTTAATAAATTACGGCAGATATTAGATAGGGCTTTAGGTTGAAAATTTATAATAATATAATATATATTTTATATATCTAGGGATAAAAGTGTAAGTATAGTGATTCTTAACGGGTTAACGATTTATCCGATAAGGAAATTGAGTAATCCGTCCCCACACCAATAAATCATTAATTATAAAATTTTAATCGGTACACCAACCATTTATCAGAAAATCCAATACCAATAAGCCAATAAGCCAAACTTGTGGTTGGCTTATCGGTTACGGTTCAATTTTGAACAGCCCTAGTATTAGATTTGGTATCAATGGAATAACGAAGAAGAATCTGTTAATTGACGATGAATTTTATTTATATGGATAACTTTGGGAGAGAATCTATTTGAATTCTGAAAGAGTAAAAAAGGAATAACTGTTATTGGAGACATATGGGATGATTGATATCCTTATTTAACCACCAACTATTTTTTAGGGATAATTGTTAAATTTGTTCTAATTTATTAAAATATGAATTTGCATATTAAATTCTTTGTAGTTTCCATTTTTATTAAAATACTTTAATCTTTTTTATTGTTTTGGTATAATTTGTTAAAAAACTATTGGTATGAATTGAAAACTAATAAATTACGGTATGACTTGTAATAAAGAATCTTATATTGTGTATATATTTTTTTTTCCCTTATCCAAAATGGACCCAACTCAATCTATTTAGGCTTAATGGACCAGCGGCCCAAACTATTTACCCGCTTGCCCACTTTCTCTTTTTCTTATTTCGTGCATGATGTCAGCGTCGCTACCATGAATTAATCCTCTGTGATACTCCGTCGGTATATTGATACTCCATCGGTATCATATAGGACTGAGTTTAATCCTCTGTGATACTCCATCGGCATATTGATACCATGTCGGTATCATATAGGACTGAGTTTAATCCTCTATGATACTCTATCGGTATATTGATACTATGTCGGTATCATATAGGACTGAGCTCTTTTTTTAAGAAATAAATAAAAAATAATTAAGAGAAAATTATTAAACTCACAAGCTTATTTATTGAACTCTAAGTTAGTAGAAAATATATTTTTAAATACTTTTTTTTTTTGCAATTTTTTTTAAAAATGTATCGAAATTATGATTCTTTTTTTAACTATTTTTAAATTAAAATATCGAAGAACTGAAACATACCTCAACAATACCATGGCAATATATAAATATACCATAATGGTATCATGGATGACTGAGTAATTTCATCGAAGGACTGAAGCAAACCTCAATGAAACATTGTTCAGTTACTCTTTGATACCAGCAGAGTATATTATACTTTAAAGGGTCGTTTGGTAGCCGGATATGGATGGGATATACCGAGATCAAATTTTGGGCTTAAATTTATACTATGTTTGGTTTGAGGTATTAATTATACCCAGGATAAAATTATCCCACAATCTTGGATTATATTATACCATCTCCTAGGTGGTATAACTAATCCCAATATAAGTTATCCTTGGATAATATCATCAAATGACCATCTTACCCTTGAATCACTCCAATGGTAATAAATTTAGCTTCTGTTTCTACAATTTTTAATTTCTATGTATCCGATTTTAATTTTAGTTTTTGCAAAGATTTTAGGTATAGTATTTTCTGCACTTTTTTTTTTTGCAATTTTTGCACAATGCATATTTTTGCTTTTTGGTTCTTGTCTTTTTTGCATAGTTTATGCCTTTTTGCATAGTTTTTACACTTGTGTTGCATTTTTTGTATAATTTTTATTTATTTTTTTTTGCATTTTCTGCATATATCTTACATTTTTTTTGCATCTTTTGCATAGTTTTACATTTTTATTTACATTTTTTGCAGTTTTTTGTATTTTTCTGCTCAAATTTTAGAAATTATGCACAATTTTTATTTTTTGTATAGTTTATAGAGGCTTGAATTGATTCATGAGTAGAGTAATTATTTGACTAAAATATATTTAAGAATGCATTTAACTTTTTGTTTTAGTAACTTAAATGATAGTTTAATTCTTATGTTTGAGTATAAATAATTATATCTAAGCCATTGGAATATCAAGGTTAAAATTAAAAATAAAATATTTATCCAACTTTAAGCAAAACACATGTTTTGAATTATACATAATATATCCCATCTTTAATTCAATGTACCAAACAAAGAACTAGAACTAAATAATTCAGGGATTATTTAGTCCAAGGATTATAATCTCAGGACTATAACCCCAAGATAACTTTGACCGTGTACCAAACGACCCCTAATGGTATCAAGAAGGAAGAAGTAGTTCTTCAATAAAAATATTGCCCAGTTAAATTTTGATATCATCAGAGTATATATACTGTGATGGTATTAAAAAGAAAAAAAAAGAGGACATTGACGTCAGCCCGCATTTATTTTAGATAAATGTAAATTTAGGATAAAAAAGGGTAATGAAAGTAATAGAGCATTTGATGGTAAATAATTTTCTTTTTTTTGGATACAAGTGTTCTTTTTTTATTTTTTTATTGATCCATATTTTCTCATAGACATAACCCTAATGAGCAGTGGGCACCAAAATTCTTTTTATTTAAAAACAATTGAGAAAAGAATGTCAAAAAACGTGTGGAGGTGAAAAGAGTGGGTATACGTGGTCAGACTTGGCTCTCTCATAGTAGTCTGTCCGTTGAGGAAACAAACAGTGGAATTTAGTCAATGGGGGTTGTCAAAAAAAAGAAAGAAGAGATTTTAGTCAATGGTAAAAACCGGCCAAATTACAAGACAATTTAGGGGAGTTATTTTCCTGGATGATCGATCATTCGTGTTGGAAATTACCTATAAAAATTATTAATTATTTTTATTTTTCTCAAAAAATATTGCTCCCCTCGTCTATTTTTATTTGTCATATTTTATTTTATGAAAGTCAATTTGACTAAACTTTAAAGCTAAATTAAAGTAAATTAATTTAATATTTAAAATTTAAAATTTAAATAGTCGAAAACTATATGAAAAATGTTATAAATTGCACTCTTTCTCATATTAATATGATAAAAAAATACATCTTAAAATATTGGTCAAAATTCATGCAACTATTTAGTGCACGTGTGTATTACGTTAACTACAAAATTTTAAGAAAAATAACGTAAATTTTTAAGATAAAAAATGTACTTAAAGATATGTTTTTCTTTAATTTTATGTGTGTCCCTCGTTGAGATAAAAAGTTTTGCCTTACGCTTAAGAGAAACGTAAAAGTGTACTTTAAAAATATTCTAATTCTATTGATAATATTGATAATAAATAATTAACAAAATTACGTACTTTAAAATATATATAAGATAATTACACAATGAACAAATAATTACACAATAAACAATGTATAATTATAAAAAATATTAATCTATAGAATTACACACCCAATAACAAAAAAAAAGAAAAGGAACATATCATAAATGAGTTTTTTTTATTTTTATATATTACATAACCTACATCTACAAATTGAGTAATAAATTAATAATGTAAAGTCAATTTGGTTAGAGCTACACAATGATCTCTCGTTCACCTCCTTTTCTTTTTCAGTACATTCTTGTTCATCTCTTTCAAATCACAAAAAGAAGAATAATGATGTTCACGAAAACTGCATTATCCAGTGAATCTAAGCTCTTGATGTACCCTTAGAATACGATTGAACTCAAATTACAGTCCGGAGCCAAAAGGATCACTTTTTTGACACAAATACCAAATGGGACAATTGTTTTTTGAAGATACCAAATGAAACAAAACGCTGGACATCCAACGACTTTTTCTTTTCATTAACAATCACTGTCAAACGATAATTTAACTGTTTTAATTAATTTTATATACAAAGGTAAGTTGCTCGGGAACAGGCGACTTCCAAATCGAGATAAATTTCCATTCTTGAATTCCCTTTTGGAAAATGAATTGCTTGATAGCTAAAGTTAGAATATTCATTCAATAATGTTACTAAATTGCACTTAGGTAGAAAAATTTGGATTTTAGCCAACATAAATATTAGGGGTGTTCACGATTTGGACAAAATTGATTCAAACCGAAAAATTGAACTAAACTAATTTTATTTTGGTTTGATTTTATTTTATATTTTTTAAAATCGATAATATATCGTTTGATTTTGATTTTTTTCCTAATAACCAAATAAATAACCGAACTGAAATGACAAATCATATACCCTTTTTTTAATAATTAATATACATAATATTATTTTTTATAAATAGTTTTAAGTATATTATCTATGTTTTCATCAAAATTTATTTATATTTTAAATATTTTATATTAGACGTAGGTCATGTTATGTTTTATGTGGTAATCTCAATTTTTTTTCTTTCTGAATAATTTTTTTTTTCATGTTGAATGAATCGATTATTCTATTTTCATGTATGATTAATAATCGAACAACCGAAACCGATAATAACCAAATCGATAAATGTATATTATATTTGATTTGGTTTGATTTTAATAATTTAAAAATCAATTATATTGGTTTGATTTTGATTTTGACCAATAACCGATCCAAACCGACCTGTGAACACCCCTAAATTAATAACCTCTCAAGAAATGTAAAACTGAACTTAACTTGTGGGCATAATCTACCAAAACATACAGTTATTTTAATTTAACCAAACTTCTGGTAGGTAAGTTTTTCCTTTTTTCTGAACGGAGGAAGATTTACTAAGCTAAAATAATTAACTACAAATAGCATGATAGGTAACAAATTAACAACCGCAGTGAATGAGGTGACAAGGTTTAATGTAAAGTTAGGCTAAACAAAATTAACTATCAAAAATAGACACATAAGTTGGACAAAAAACATAATAAAAAATGTTCTAAGATATAAAGTGAGAAAATAAATGGAAGGATCAGTTTTTAGGAAATTGGTTAATGTCCACGTAACGGTAGGGATTGAAGAATTCAAAGTGGAGAAAAGAGTTTATAGGTTTGGGAAAAGTGAGCAACTTGTTAGTCGCTGGCCCCACAGAAACTTGTAAGGCGCTGAGCCTCCAGTAACTTATCTTTTGCAAATTAAAAAAGTTTAAATGGCCAAACAACAACCGTTAATGAAAAAGATAAGTCGCTCAATACCTAGTGTTTTGTCCCATTTGGTATCTTTCAAAATGAAGTGTCCCATTTGGTATTAGGCTAAAAAAATAGGCCCTTTTGGTTCGGAACTCTTATCATACACCCTCTTCTTGTTTTTATTTTTTTTGTGTGTGTGTTCACCATACTATTACAGGTTCCACCACTTGCGTTTCTCCATGGCCTTGACAAGCTCACCTGCAAGATCCGGAAAGTTCTCGGCACCACTTTGTAGCTCTTGAGTGTTTTTACTGAGCCTCTGGTAAAGACAGTTACAGGAAAGTATGTGGGAGAGGTATCAGAATTTCATCTCACAACTGAGCATGATTCTTATTAAGCAAATTTTACTAGAAAAAAAGATGGCAGAAAGTTTAAGACACCTATGTAAAAGAAGGGTGAGTTTTTTTATGGAAACAAATGTTCTATCTTGAATCAATAAAAGTAAGTTAAAACAGTAGCGGAACATGTGATAGGATATGACGATTGTGTTCTAACAATAATTTTGAGTGAAGATGGTAACAATGTCTATGTGTATTGACTGAAGCAAGTGATACAGAAAAACATTTGGAGATACTTTTAAGGGGAAGGTTAACGGAAATCATTTTTCCCTTTTGGTGGAAAATATTTTCCTTGGAGAAACATTGTAAATACACCCGAACAGTTATAATGTGACAAAACATTGAACCCATGCCGAGACAAAGAAGCACTGGTGCCATTGTTTTCTAGTACAGCCGTAAAGTTTAATAACACTACATGATCCAAAAAAATCATATGGTCTTTCTTAGAGCTTAAGAATAAACAAATTCTGGAGGAGATAATTGGTGTTTACTAATTTCTCCTCACACATCACTAATTAAATTTAGTTCATTTCCATCAAATAATGACAAATTTACGACATGTGGGGAGGGAGGAATTATTCATGAGGTTCAGTCAACCCACCGAAGCTTCTAGCCTAAACACTGTGCACTCAAGAAGCCAATTGTCCAATTTAAATTAAGAAAAAGATTGTGGTGATCCAAAACAATATCACAAACTACGCCTCATCAAGAAGGTCTTCTAAATTAGAGCCAGCTATCTTTAAGTACAAAAATGTCTTTCCAGGGAGGTAAAGAGATGATACTAGACTTTAGGAGGCGAGAATTCAGGTCATTGTAACCAACTATAGGTGTTTATGTTCATGATTTTGACATGTGACAAGTTAGCATCATCACTTCTTTCAACGTCATTTCGTGGAAATAACTACCACTTCAAATTCAAAATAGAAAATTAAGCAAATGAAAAGATAAGTTATAAAAGAAATTATCGCTTACGTTGTGCAATATACTAGCAGAAGAACAAAAACTTGCATATGAATATTGCAGGAGATAGGTTAACAGAAACTTGCTTCAAATAGACATACCTCAAGTTTCTCCTGACGCTCGAGAAGCTTATCTTTTGCCTGTGCTGCAGCAGAGGCAGCATCCTACAAGTGATGAGCAAGTCAGTAAATGCAGATGCCCAAATGCAGTTATTCATTGTGAGATATATTTGTAGGATAATATTACCCCCTTGTTTCTATATTTAGCAATGATTTCTTCACGAGTTCTTAGTATTGGCTTGGGATCACTAGAGCCACCTTCCAACAGCCTGTCTCTATCGGTTACCCTTTCTGGATGAGTGGAATAAAACGACAAATTCATCAAGGATAGAAGAAGGAAATAAGATTCTATTTAATAAAAAAATACCTATTTTGACATAATCACTGCTGAGAGATGATGAAGTAACATAAACAGGTTCATCAATTTCAATATCATCTGTAACAGAAGAACACAGGCAGTTAAGGGTAAATCTGTACTGGTGGACCATAACCACTTTTCAAGAATGGGCATAGTAGGAACAAGGAAAAATACCTAACTTCAGTTCCAGGCTCCCAAGGTCATCTGTTACATTTGTAGGGTCTGAGAAAGGAAATCTAGAGAATATGTTTCCCAGATGAGTAACAAGAGCATCTCGAGCATTAACGTAATCAGCAGCCTGCTGTCTTTTAAGCCCTTTCAACCCTTTCACGATGCCACCAAAAATACTGGTGGTAACATTCTAGCAAAAGCAGAAAATCACCTTCCATAAGAGGTCTAGCAAAAAACAAAGAATAGAAGCCTGGTATCACATTGTAGGAACCTGTTTCTTCTTTTGATGGTGCGATGTACTGACATCATCTGCAGCAGTCACGAGAGATTTCTTATGAAGCGAAGGTAAAGCTTCCGGAATCCTATAAACAGGTCATTGTCATCCTATGTATCATAAACAGACAGCTCATGAATGTGTGGGGAAACTCTGTTGATCTGGCTTTCAGGCCGAGTATTTTACAAATGGGGATTACATGCAAGACAGAATATAAATGCGGGTGACAGACCTGAAGTCATTTCCGAAGGCCAACAGTGAAATGACAGCAAATTCAGGCCCATTCACCTACAAATTGAAGAACACTTAGCAAAAATATTAGCATAAAGAAAACACAATCAAGAGTGAAGTCAATACTGAGCCCTCAGCAGCCTATCATAACCCCTTAGATTGTACCAAGTTATCCTGCCTCATTCTTCCAAGATCGTTTCCTAAATGCTTGACACCTTGAAACATTGTCATAGCCTCTTAACCAGTTGTAATTGTCTGGAAAATATTTACAACAACCATAAACTGAGTAGAAGCATTATGGTGAGAGTCAGAGGTTGTCCTAACTATAATCTGGAACGTGAGCACGGAGAGCAGTCGTAAGCAGTTCTATTGGTTTCAATATAACATAGAGTTCCATTATACTAATGAAATGTTATGGTCAACCGAATAATTCCTAATGTAAATGGCAAGCAGCATCAGGAGTAAAACAAGTTTGTCTATATCTTTAAACAGAAGGGAGAAATAGAGTGAAGAAAATACCAACCAGTGAAATCATCGGTTTACCAGGAGAAGTTATGGTCTTATCCATGTTTATCTTGGAATTCCATCGAAGTACAGACCTTAATGAGGATTCTCCCAAGACATCAAGATCCAACAAGGACCTGGCAAGAGATTGGATAGATTAATTCTTTTTTTTTTTTTGGAGAAAGATATTGATCATACATTTTCCACAAACATACATCAAATACTCTTAACAATGACAAATGAATCTCAAAATAATTGGTAATCTCAGGAAAAAATAAAATCCATCACCAAAAGTGTACAATCGGAACATGTCTGTAAGACAGTAATGTTCATCTCACTGCAAAAGGTATGCATGAGAAGAGTACAATAGTAAAGAAAGATGCAAATAAAATCTTTTTACCTTATTTCAACTGCTCCATTCTGATACACTAAAACCAGTCCATAATTTTCAGCGTCATTCTTAAGAATGGAAGTCCAAGAACACGGTTTAGCAAGTTTCACTTCATTTACAGGGTTGATATCGCCCTATAATTACATAATCTATTACAAACTGGTGAATTTAGGAGAATAACAGGAAATGCTGCAGTAGTGGATGGTAAAAGAAAGGCACCTGAATTATAGAACTTAAGGAGAACAAATGCAAGCCATCCTGACAACAAAGTAAAATTTGTGAATCCATACACTTCTGCGTCAAATCTTCAGGCTGCACAGCACTGTCCAGCATTGAAGAATGCTTTTGCGACTCTTCAGAGACAGATGTGATGCCATCTACAGACAGTAAAAAAGTTTCATAAGAAGCTAATAACTTTTTCTTTATTGATAAGAATTTAAATATGAACCTAGTGACATTTTCCTTTTCATGAACGTTTTCATTCAGAGCTAACAACATAAATTGATTAAAAAATGAAAAAGTCATGCTTGCCTAAAATATATAGAGATATAGCAGTTGACATCTCCTTTGGGTGTTTGGCCTGGGAGCTAATTTTTTTGCCAGTGGAGCCATCAAGCAATACTACTTCTGCATCTCTTGTTAATACTGAAATGACTTCCTTCACATATGCATTTGTTGTTCCCTCTTCACAGTGTTCCACAGTGTCTTCAAGAGCATCACCCAATGTTTTCACAGCGACAGAAGTGATTCCGGAACTTGAGCTGGATAAACAATCCGTAATGAACAAGACTGATGATGAACTAACATCAAGCATGGCAACCTGACAGGACAACAGAAACATGAACATCTGATAGATTTCCAAAAGTATCTGCCACAACAATTAGTAATGATCACAAGACAATGTCTTGATTGATCTTACCTGGCCACTTTCATAACCTGCAACAAGTCTGGCACCCACAGCTACAAATTTTAGGATGCATACTGGATATTTTATGAGGGAAAACTGAACTCCAGTATCACGTGGACAGAACTGAACTGAAAACGAACTACATCGGGATCACTATAATGATGCGGAACGAGATGGTATGTGTGTGAGAGTGAAAATATGTAATGACAAGGAACTTGATGGAAAATATAAAACCTGTTTCTTCTTTCATTAGGTTAGTTAGCAGCAGTTCAGAACTGGTAATGACATGAAATTCGTTTTGTCACTCATAAATCCCGTCCACCTAGAATATAAAATAAAAGGAAAAATTACCACTTTTCACTGTCCACTCCCAACTGCCAAGGTATATTATCCGTTTCGGCCCAATCTTTTGGGCTTCAAAGTTTTCTCCCTTGGGCTTTAACCAAAAGGCGCCTCAACAATTAAATTCCTCAACCCGCCTTATATGACCCCTAACTTTCCCCTCCCATTCTGATGTGGGATTTTCCTAAGGCATGTTTCACAGCGAACCCCTCTTGAGTTCAATCTCCCAAGGCCTGTGGGGCTGTTACAATTTAGGTTAATCATCACCAAAAACAAATTTACTCTTCTCATGCCACTCCTCTCTGATCACTTGTCAATACCACACTTGAGTCTAACTGCTCCTGTATAAGAGCTCCTTTATACCGAGTTTAATCAGTAAGGATAACAATTTTCTCCCGTCATACCTCTCCTCTCTGATCAATTGTCAATACCACCTAGCGCAATCAGAACTTAATGTAAACAGAACAGTGATGATTGTTGTCCTGTAGGCTCCTAATCTATGTTGCTCGGACTCTTTAAAAAAGTTGACGAGGTGTGTGTCGGATCTTCCAAAAGTAGTGCATTTTTGGAGGATCTGACATGGGTGCGACAATATTTTTGGACAGTCCGAGCAATACAGCTCCTAATAAATGATGAACTATTTTCAGACTTCCTCTCATGTCAGACCAGTGTCCATCTATGGTTTAGAAGAATACTTCAAAATAATAGAAGTTACTGAAAAGGTTAAGAACACAAAGACATACTGTTCTGTTCAGCATCTTTGGCCAAGTTCAAGCCAGTTGTCTTAGACTGCCCCTTGAGGCTATACACATGCACCTACACAAACCAAAATATCAGTAAGTTATGCTCAGCTGATGTTACCGGATTCTCAAAGATGTAGTCATCTGAAAACATGATGGGTCTTACCTGGCCACATTGGTGGCCAATGGCAAGAGTTAAAGCTGTGGAGAAGTCCAAAGCGGATATTGCTGTTCTAGGACCAGTGTCTTGAATGCCCTTCACCCGACATCATACTTGACATGTAAGCTTTCGGTTACTATCGACATGGAAATGAAACTAGAGACTATTTTTATGACTATATAAGTGAATAGAGAACACATCAGGGCAATAGCTTATCAGTTGAGAGTCAAATAAATGCAAAACGCAAAGACCTGAGATTCCAGAACAGCTATAAGTGTAAAGACTGGAAATGTTGCATTCCACAGACGGACAGATCCATCCAGATAGCCAGCAACAAGTACTCTCTCTATTCCATCATCCTTAGTAGGAGGAAGTTGTCTGGAAATACTACTACTTAGAGGCATTTTGATTTCCAATTCAGTCACACCATGAGCTGGACGGAGTTGCGCATTAATAACTTCCTAAGGAAACAACTAATACTAGTTGAAGAAGATAATTGAAACACACAATAAGTCGATTTGTATTGAATGATTTAAATTAGAAAGCATCTAGTACCTCTGAAGGCTTCCTTGAGGAATTCCATTTCATATCCACTGGATATAGGTATGCCACAGTTATACGTGGTTCAATAGGTACAACTGTAGGATACTTAACAGCAAAATCTGCATGATTCTTCTCTGGGTTGGATTTTAAAGCAGACAAGCTAGCCTTGTCATAAAAGTGCAGTTGCCCTGGATTTGACAACACAAACAAGGAAGAAGCATCATCAATTCCTGTTACATTAGCATTTGAAACAACAATGGCATCTGCAAAAGATCCATCAAGTCCAAGGTCTACTCGTCCAACACATTTCAGTGCTCCTATCCCAGAGGACCAATCAAGATTCAGAATCTGCCTAACACAAGCAGAAGAAAATTAAAAAAATTGGCACAAGTGCAGGCACACATCAAACTAGATACGACAAAAAATCATATATCTCTTCTTTTTTGTTTGAGAAGGTAAATATTTTATTTCCTTGAGCCGAGGTCTATCAGAAACAACTTCTCTACCTCCCAAAGGTAGGGGTAAGGTCTGCGTACACTCTACTCTCCCCACACCCCACTTGTGGGATTACACTGGGTATGTTATTGTTGTTATTAAGGTATATAATTTTATTAATGTTGGGGAAATCCCCGTATACTCGTAATGATGTACTTTTTGTTTAACCAACGTAACGTGCTAATTATCCAAAATTAACAATTAACTAAGATAACCACGCAAGTTTGTAGAATGTAAATTTAAACCATGCGATGATGTGATGAAATTAACTAGTTGGAGTCATAGCCTAACCCCCACCACAATGATGTCCTTTTGAATTAAGAATAACAATACGATGATGATCTCTCTTTGCTGATAAAAAAAGATGAACATGCCATGATATTCCCTTTGCCTAACAAACTTAGTGTTAAGTGTGTGACCATCCCATCTAAAAGCTTAAGCTATTAGAGAGAGCACACTTTTATTTACTTAATTATATTATGAACATGACCCCTCAAGTGCGGGCTTGATGCTTTTTTAAAGGGCCAAGCATTTGAAAATTCTTTTTGATAAAGGGTGGCATTGAGATTCAAAGCCAGAACATCTATATGCTCTGGTACCATGTTGAAGTCTGTGCAAATCTCATCTTAAAGCTTAAACTGCTAGGGAGAGCACATTTTTATTTACTTAATTATATGGGATAACTTCAGAGACCTCCTCTCAAATTTGGCCTCGTAACACTGACCTCCCTTGTGGTTTGTGATATTACATTTACCTCCCATGTTTTTATTTTTTGTAACAAAACTATTAATCTATTTATTATTAATATAAAAGGTTGTAATCTGACTAGTTTACCCTTTCTAATGTATGTTTCTTATTAATTTTATATACCAGAATATTGAAGTTAAAACCTAAATCGATAGAAATTATGAACAACATCTCCAATTCTTCACTACACTAGACAAAAAATAATTATAGGGCAAAATATATTGATTTGCCATTGACACTTGATGCAGAGACTTTGCGGAAGACGAAATGACAATGCTCATAGAGGGGTTTATTAGTATTCATACATCAGCAAAACCGAATGACATGGTAAATTATTGTTGGGGTACTCGAATTTTGGAGAAGCTTTTGTAAGAAAACCAATGACAAAAACCATAACATTTTTAATGGGTTTAGGTGACATTGTATTCTTTCAGGAACAAATGGGAAGTGATAATTGATAACACATAGCAGTAGCAAATTTTAGAATAAACAATGGTGCAATTATTGTTTTTGTGGGTATGATGGAGAAGCTATCAGTTTTTATGTTTTTTTTTCGAGAGAGGCTACTTAAATCAATTGAGAATTACCGTTGGATATCAATATCCTTATTTATAAAATTTAATTTAAAAAAAAAAACATTAGAAGGGTAAATTAGTCAGATTGCAACCTTTTATATTAATAATAAATAGATTAAAAGTTTTTTTACAAAAAAAATCAAAACAAGGGAGGTAAATGTAATATCACAAACCATAAGGGAGGTCAGTGTTACGAGGCCAAACCTAAGGGGAGGTCTCTAAGATTATCCCTAATTATATTCTCGATACTTAGATTAAAATTTTGAAAATCAGTTTTGTTACCTTTTAGATGTGTAAGTCAAATTACTCCTTACACTTTTACCAATTAAAACAACAATAACAACTAAACCTCAATTTCAAGCCAGTTGGAATCAACTATATGGTCCTCTATATCTTTTTCAATTCATTTGGATCCATTTCATTCATAAACTCAATTTGAGCTTTGATTCTGCATGTCTCAATCTTTTTAAAATGCCGTATTTGCTGAATGCTAACAGAATTATGATGGAGGTACACAAAAAACTAAGATGGGAAATTAAATTAGGATTAGAGCTTACCGTTAAGGCCTCGTCTGATCCAATTGAATCACCACCGTAGACAAACAGTTCTCCCCCACAACCATTCTGTGCAATGTTAGCAGAATAACGCAGAATAATAACAGGGAGTCTTCTGTCTCCTGCTGAGAGTTGCAGCTTGACATAACTAGACGAAGCTTCAGCCTCTGAACTTTTCTTGCCAGGAACTGATAAATTCCACAACAAGATATCGCCATCAACATAACCAACAGCCAAAATTGACCCATCAGATGACAACCAACAGAGTGAGCTTATTTCTTTTTCCCCTTCTTGATTATCTGATGAAGCATGAAACTTCTCTTCACTAGCATTTTTTGAAGCATAAACAACAATTTCATCCTTTGATTGGAGTTGTTTAAACTCTCTAACAAGAGCAGCTCGATCTTCTGTAATGTCCCAGAGAACAATTAATCCATTCTCATAAGCAATCAGGACCCTGATGAAACAAAAAGAAAGAAAACGCTAAGACCCTAAAAAGTATTTGAGTGCAGCAAGATACCAAGGATAGATGTGTGATAAGAAGCAGAATAATGTGGATGCTGAAAACAACTCTAAAAATGAAAAATTAAAGATGAGAAAATAAGGGAGAAATTTTGATCATCTCATACCTATTTCCATGTGAACTAGGTTGGGGAAGTAAACCAACAATGGCGAGTTGGTCGGGCATTGAAATCTCAGCAGCTTCTGCAACAGATGGTTATGGGAATATGAGAAAACGTTCACATTATAAGTTAGTCCACAGAAATTGTATTCATCTGTACACTTGCTTTTGGAGGATAAAAACCACACTGCAATTTACAAGAAGTGGAAGATCCAAAAGAGCAGGATACTGACTTACTCCTACAAGTCAACAACTGCCAGGAAAATGGGAAGACTTTCACGGAAATGCATTTCTTACTCATATTGACCTTAAGAGTTTCTAATTATCAGTTGCCATCCTACTCTTTTACCTCCTAATTCGAAAGATACGTGTTTCTCATGGTAAAATCATAAGCTTATTGATGCTGCACTCTTATGGGAAATCCTAAAAATATGAACCATCGCTGAAAAAGCAATTGAGTTGTTAGGAGCACGTGAAAACTAAAAGAAATTTCCAAAAGACTGGCAGGTGTAATGTTTGGCATATATCGCCCTCAGAGTTAACGTCAATGTTCTTATACGAACCATCAACCAATGTGCTAATTCAAGGCTTACTAGATGCTAATTATAAATCACATATAGCAGATATGCTTAGCAGTGGAGCTGCATGTCAAACAACGCTTCACTGCTTGGCCTCTAGTTCAAGTTTTAGTTTTTCAGTAGTTTTGTGACTACAAATAGAATCGAGCTTAGATAAAATTGTCAACTAGTTTATATAGTCATTTCGTGCCAAATCTCTTGACTGCAAATTGATCAACCATAAGTTTTCCCTAGAAACTATACATATAAAAAGAGAAATAAGTCAAATAGGGTCTCACTAATGCACATGTGAGTTACTGTGCAGATTAAAACTAGAGAGAGATCCAAGAACAAAAATGGGGTACAAAAGAACATTCCGAACAAGAGATAAAATGACAGTGGAAATGCATCAGGAAAAGAAGAAACATTTAGCAATAGGTTTTCCCCTCAGTCAAAATTAGCTAAAAGTTTCCACGACCAAAATTGGAATGGAAGGCTAAAAAGAAATGAAATAAGAAAGAAACATAATGGCTTCACATCATCTTAAGTTTCTCTGGAGAAAGATGCAACGAAAAGAACATTTAGTCAGTAATTTCCGGTAATGCCACGATCCTTTAACTACATGAACCTACTATATACCAGATTTCTGAAAGCAATCCCATTACCAGCTATAAGATTCGGAGGGATGTGATAAGGCAACAGTTCCATGCTTCCTTCTCTGCCCTCGTACTTAAGAACAGAGAGATAACCATACTCATCTCCCACGAACCTGTGTACAGTCGTATCGCATGTATCAAACAAGAAACTAACAGTACGGTGAACAAAAATCCTTTGAAACAACAATATCTACCCATTTACATGTAATGAGTGTTATAGATCACGGAGAATGCAGTAATATTGGACTCCCACTGTAAACTAGAGGATATTCTCCTGTTCTCTAGATCCCAAACCTGTCAATTTTTGAAGAAAATTAACTGTTAAAGAGAGATGAATGCAGCAGATGGAAAAGCAGGGAAGAGACAAAGCACTGATAGAAGAGAAGAAGAGAGTGGTGCAGATTCATGGCTGACTAAGAGTAATGCCATCTCCCCCAAAGACACATGAATGCAAGAGAAGATTTTCCTTGTGAATTAACTTGCCTACACTCTCATATCAAAAGCTTCCCTCAAAGTAGAAGCACATCGCTATACATCTCCACCACTGAACTAAAAGATTCAAGTAATGCAGCTCGGAAACCAATCTTTACCAAGTTAAATTGCATAGAGGAAGGATCAAAGATTACCTGAATTTCATTTCCATTTGAGATGCCCACTAAAAATCCTTGGTTTTGCAGGAACTGGAAAGAGGTAAGAGAAAAATATATTTATATCAAAAGAGCACCAACACATATGCACTATGAAATTATTAAGGGTTGAAACAACAAATTCCACATGGGCACAGTACACTTATCCTATTTCATTTTACCAATATCAGCCATTTCTAAAGCTCATAATCATACACATTTGAAGTGCATGCTAACCATCACCCAGGTAGTAAATTAAATAGCATCAAATATTGGAAGCGTAAAGTCAAGAATAATGATCCGTTTTTTACTTAAATAAAATAATAGACTAAGATTTTAAATAAAGGATAATAAATAAACGTGGAAGCTTGTGGGTTCCTAACAAAATAAATTAATATATCTTAAAAAATTAGATATATCCATTGGGGTTCGAACTCGAGTTCAATAGTTTCTAGGGATTTTAGGGCTTCCCTTCATGCCATTGAGCCAATCACACAATTGTGTATGGATTTCCATTTGTAAATACTTATATTTATAATATATATTTTTATATAATTATAGAATCTACGGTAGCGGGTGGGGGTGCCTGGGAACCCCCATCCCAGATATGAAATTCATCAGTTAATAATGCCAAACTCCAAAACCTAATCAACAAGCGATAAACAAATCTCTGGAGAAACGACCCTTGGAAAGAAAGAAGAAACAGAAAGGCAACATAGAACAGAGCGCGCCTCAGCACCAAGAAGAATTCCCAGATGCTCGCAGTCTTAATTTAGAAAAGTGCATATGTGCAGACACACACAGAGAGACCTCGCAACTCATATTACAAACCTCTAAATTCTTGAATGGCAATGGCTTCGGAGAGAAAAGAAGGCCCTCGACATTAGGTCCACAAATCACTTTAATCCTTCCATCCCTGTAATTATAAGGATTATTAATTGTATAAAAGAACTAGGACAGAGAAATGAGGATGGGACACTTCTAGTTGATGGCAGTTCCTTCAAGCTACCATTCTCGCTTGTTGTACATGAATGCAAAAACTGAAACGGCATGCTTTTGAACTATGTTTGAGGTCGAAGAAGTTTCATGTATTTATAGGATGCAGTATAAGTTCATCTTACAATGGCAAAATGTTATGTGCATGTGACCTGAAAATTATGGCAATTGGTCCGAATATGTGTTTTACATGGTGATGCTTCAGCCTTGAAAGAACTATAAATTGTTATCTATTGCGCAAGTATTGTGCGACCTCGCTTTTTACCATTAGCACTCCAGGGTTTATACTGATTCATTGGAAGCATGGGTTATGCAACCATCATTTGAAGCTTTCTACCTCTCTTAAATGAGAATGGGATGCTATGGGAAGTAGACTGCAACTCATATTTTGGGAATAATCTACAATGGTTACTTTAATACTGGTGCCAATTCACCTACTGAAAGATTGCAGTATAATCAGCTGAGCCATGAGAAATTTAGTATGTAAAAATTTGATTACTTCAGGGCATTTGGGAAGATATCAGTGATGGGATCCTGCTAAGGCTATCACAACGAGTACAGAATAATTCATGTCATTAGTTATGTTGGTTACTGTTAGAAATACTCTCAAGGAACTTACCACTCCCCAGATGAAATCCTAAAAATATTGTGCTACTTCTAAAGTTGAGAGGCCTCTGTACCTTGTTACTGAAGGGGATAAATAATGCACTATCATCTGCTTCTTATAAGCCGTACAAAACATGTAATAAAAGGTTTTGGTACACTAAACAAAGCACCGTCATAAGCATCTTCAAAGGCATATAAATTAATATGTTTTTTACTCACAATGTTCCTATTGCCAAGAGTTGTTGAATAGGGTCAAATGCCAGAATGGACGCTGTAGATGGAATCCCATAGTGAACAGAAACTGTTGCTTCCAGGTCTGTCAATTTCTCACTTCCTTGGGGTGCATTATTCTGAGAACAATGTCATAAGGGAATTTTAAAGCACAATACAGAAAATTCAGCAGATAGAGACAATTAGGGGTTTGAATTATATACTATGCAAACAAACATCAGTTCTAGTTTGTGAAGGGAGCAAGTATTGTTCATGCAAGATGCAAGACTTTCTGAATGCACTATCAAACTGTAAGTAACATATCTTGCACTAATAGAAGGAAATGAATGCATGGGAGCAATTTTAATTATCTCTGCACTAGAAAAGCAGAACAAGTGGAACTTAGAATTACTATTTTTCTCCCTTCATGTTTTCTATCTTAAGAAAACATCATTCACGTAAGTACTTTTTTGCTTCCTCCATCCTTACTAGTTCGCAGGATGCTCTTCAACTAAGAAGGCATTCTGGTAGGAAGGCCAACTACTACACGAGTCGACATCAGCTTAAGACCGAAGTTAACATTCCTTGATTCCCCTTCATGAGAAGGAACAAAACAAAAATAAAATACAGACAGTAGAGTGCTTGATTGAGGACCTTACAATTAGCTGAACCTAACGTGAAGAGTTTACCCTTCACAAAAATCACAAATCAAACTTCTGAGAATTTGGTATTGTCTCAAGAAGAAAACTTCTTATTCAATTTTAATCACACTCTTGCTATATTTCTATCTAATCTCATCCACAGCCTGAAATCAAAGCCCATAGCCCCATTTTCACAGGACATAAAACAAGGTCCAGATAATGTTACATCATATTTCAAGTCTCCATTTTAAAGACTAAAAAAAATTCAACAAAGATAGAGACAAGTTCAAAGCATTTACATCCTGGAATGTATCTCGAGCCTAGCCCTAACCCTAATTATAAGAAATGGAATAAATGCTCCAATAGAAACAATTGGTTCTCCCTATTGCTTATGAGCTAACAAGAAAAGATAGTTCTTTTACTTCAGATTGTCTAACACGATCTACTTTTTTTTTTGACAGAAAGGTAAAGTTATATTCGTCAGCATTAAGGTTATGCTAGCAACCTCCAAAAAGTTACAAGAAGAAAGTACCATAATTACAAAGAGCCTAAGAAATCTAATAATTGTTCAGCTTCTTCTATACCCTCTTATTTACACCAAAAAAACAAAGTATTAATACAATTCTTTTTTATTTTCGGTGTTGGGTTGGAAATATTCTCAAAACATTTGTTGTTTCTCTCTCTCCATATAAACCACCATAGGCATGATGGGATTATCTTCCACCATTATTTCTGACTCTTACTCCCCCCTATCCTTATCTGGCAGCTAAGGAGGTCAGCTGTGTGCTCTGGCATCACCCAGTCTAGTTGGAATAAGCCTAAGCATATAGACCAAACCTGGTCAGTGATAGTGTAAAAACAGGTGACTATTTGTCTCCTCCTTTTCGTGACAAAGGAAACACATGGAGACAATCTTAAACCCCCTTCTTTTCAGCTTTTCCTGTGTTAAACATGCTCTTGTAGTAACCTGCCATGAGAAACACCTTACTTTAAGGGGAATTTTGAATTTCCAGATCTGTTTCCAAGGTCCAGGGATACCTTCTGCTAGTTCCAACACTTCTTTTTTGTGTAGCCTCCCCACAGAGAACCTCCCATCATTGTCATGTTTCCATACAATTTTGTCTAGAGCTGCAGTCAAGACTTTAAATTCCCCCAACCTACCTAGTGAATCAACAACTCTATTCACCTCCCAATCATTCAAAAATCTTCTGAAGGTGAGATTCCACCCTTGAGGAGACCAAGTATCAGCAATTGATATTGTAGCATTGTCACAAAGAGAGAAGTGGTCAGGGAAGGCCTCCATCAAAGGCTCTTGACCTATCTATTTGTCTTTACAGAATGATATTTTAGTGCCCTCACCCACTCTAAAACAAGAGTTATCATACAATTTAGACCACAGATTCCTAATTGATCTTCAGGCTGAGCACCCATAGGTTGTAGTTACTGCATTAGTTCTCCAGTTGTCACTTTGTCCATACTTGTTGATTATCACCTCCTTTCATAGTGTTTGCTCCTTTTTTGCGAACCTCCAAATCCATTTAGAGAGTAAGCATTTGTTCTGCAATCCTAGATTCTTGACGCCTAGTCCCCTGACCTGTCTGCATAATTGTATTGTATTCTACTTGGCCAAATGAATTCCTTTGCCTTCCTTGTTAACAAACGAAAGAAAATCCCTCCTCAACTTGTCTAGTCTTTCTTCCACCTTAGAAGGAAGTGCAAAGAGATGCATAACATATGTTGGCAGTGAGTCTAGAACAGAGTTTATGAGGATGGTTCTTCCTCCTAAGGATAGGTATTGTGCCTTCCAAGAGGCAAGTCTCTTCTCAGTCTTCTCAATAATCCCATCCCAAATTTGTAGCTCCTTGTGATTATTTCCCAATGGCATCCCCAAGTATGTGGTTGGAAAATTCTCTATTCTACAATTCAAGATGTTGGCCAAACATTGTAGGTTAGAGACTTATTTGACTTGAAACATGCTACTCTTCCTCGAGTTGACTGAAAGTCTAGAAACTGCCTCGAAGATTACTAGAATCATTCTGATGAAGCTAATTTGATTTGCCTTAGCATCACAGAAGATGATAGTATCATCAGCATATAAAAGGTGGAAAATCTGCATATCCACCCCTGCTTGATTGCCAACATTAAACCCTTTTATCCAGTTCTTCTGAATGGCCACCCTCACCATGCTGTTGAAACCCTCCATGGCTAGTATGAAGAGGAAAGGAGATAGAGGATCTCTTTGTCTGAGACCTCTCTCTGATGGAAAAAACCCAGCAGGTTCTCTATTAATAAGAATTGAGAACCTGACAGTTTTGATGCAAAATCCAATCCACTTCAACCATTTCTCCCCAAAACCCATTTGCTCCATAATGTTGAGAAGAAACTCCCAATTTACATGGTCATATGCTTTCTCTATGTCAAGATTGCACATGATTCCAGGAACCTCCCCGATTAATCTAAAATCCACACATTCACTGGCTATGAGAGCTGCATTTATGATTTGTCTACCCTGGATGAAGGCCATCTGGTGTTTGTTGACTAGTTTACTCACCACTTTTTTAATCTCTCTGCCAAAAGCTTGGCGAAAACTTTATAAACTCCACCAATGAGACTTATATAGGCCTAAAATCTCTGAGTTCTTTAGCCCCTGTTTTCTTTGGTATGAGGACCACATAAGTGGCATTGAGGCTTTTTTCAAATTCATGTCTCTCATGAAACTGTCTTACTGCATTCATGAAGTTTTCTTTCAGTACCTCCCAAAATTTCTGAAAGAAACTCATAGGAAAACGGTCAGGTCCTGGTGCCTTATCACTAGCACAAAGCTTAACATAGTTGAACACTTCAGCTTCATCAAACTGTCTTTTCAACCAATCCTTCTCTTCCTAACTTATACTTTTAACCCCCTACAAATTGAAGTCAGGTCTCCACTCTTCGGTCTCTTTGTATAAGTTTTGATAGAAACTGATGATAACCCCTTTGATGTCTTCTGGTTCTTTAATAGAGGTCCCCTCCACCATCAGAGAGTCTATAGTATTAAACCTCTTATGAGTTATGGAAATACTGTGGAAGTATTTGGTGTTTTTATCTCCTTGTTTGAGCCATTGTACCCTTGATCTTTGCCTCAATGCTATTTCTTCATTTCTGGCCACCTCTTCAAAATCCGTGAACAACTGCAGTTTTTGAAGCAATTCATCCTCTGTCAATGTCCTCAACTCCTATATCTTCTCTAGCCCTGACAGTTGGGTGAGAATATCCTCCTTCTTCTGTTTCCAGTTATTTTTGTTTTCCAGCCCCCACTCCTTCAGCTTTACTTAAAGCATCTTCAATTTAGAGGCTAGAACAAAGGAACCTGTGCCATTGATGTTGAAGGATTCCCACCACTCCTTGATCTTCTCAGCAAAACCTTCCACCCTCATCCACCATTGCTCAAATTTGAAATAAGATTTCTTCAAATTTAGCTTTGCACAGAATAACATAATTGGATTATGATCAGATCCAATTCGGGGCAGCAAGTTTTGTTTGATCTCAGTAAAAGTCTCATCCTATTGAGCAGAGAATAAGAACCTGTCAATTCTTGAGGCAGATGTGTGATTATCTCCTCTCCTCCATGTGAATGCCCCCCCCCTCAAACAGAGGGGGATCTAAGAATTCCATCTCGTTTATCTATTCTGTAAATTCAGTCATTTATTCTGTTGCACTTTGTTCTTTCATCTAGATATATGGTGACATTAAAGTCTCCACAAGTCACCCAAGGCCCAATGCATAAATCTTTGATAGAAGAGAGATCCTGCCACAGTTCTCGCCTGATCACTATGTCACACGATGCATACACCGCACTGAGGAACCAGGTAAAAACATGATTGAATCCCTCAAATTTAACTGCCACCATTTATTTTGCCACTTTCACCAGCTCCCCTTTCCAGTATCTCCTATCCCACATCACCACAATCCCTCCACTTCTCCCAATTGTATCTAAATGGAACTCTCCCATCCATCTATTGCACCAAAGCTGCTTGTAAAGGTGTACCTATGCCCCCGTTAACTTGGTTTCTACTAACAGATAGATGTCCGCCCCCTATTGATGTATTAACCTTCTAAGCAAACTCCTTTTATTATCATTGTTCACCCCCCCTCACATTCCAGGAAAGAATTTTGATTTTCATTGAGAGTGCTAGATGTTATCCTCCCCGTGCTTCTGGGTTCCCCCTCCTTAAATTTAACATGGAACTCCAGATTCTCCTCCAAGAGTTCACTTGCCGGCTCTTCTTCAAATCTGATCACTTGCAAGTTTGTGGTTTCTCTATTTGGCTCCCCCTTCTCCTCTTGCAATTCCAAAACTTCGCTTGACTGAAGTTCCGCTAGTGGAGAACTAGCTCCTATCTCCTCTCCTGAAAAAGACGAGCTTCCAACCTGATCTGTGTATGTAGTGAATATTTGTTTGGTGAAAGGCTCGGCTATTAAAGGAAGAGAGGCCTGAGTTGAGTTTTTAATTTGTTGGGCCTTACTCAGCCCAAAACCCAATTGGCCCAGACTCTCTTTCAAAATATCAGACCCCATATTTTGAATAATAGACCTCACATGTCCCTCTGTCAGGACCATATGGGTCTCTTTCCTTTTTAATGCTAAGTCTTCATGTGCCTCTTTCACCAGAGGATAATTCACAGACACCATAAGAAGTCCCAATCAATACCTCTCTCTCTCTAGGGTTAGGTTGTACCCTTAATGTACTTGCTTCTTGAGTCGCGTACCCATCATCTTCATTCACTTCAAATCTAGACGGAGCTTCACACCATATCGAAAGGGAAAAATTGCAAATCCTGTCACTTATCTCGACATATGCCGGTATGTTCTTCAGCGGTCCTTTCACCCGGAGTCTGGCCTATCGTAGGTGATTTTTTAATTGGGATTCCTCCTCTGTTTCTATCCAACCACCGCATTGGTCACCCAGTTCCTTCATCACTTTGTATGACCACAGATGGATTGGAAGTCCAAGAATATGCACCCAAAACCAGTTATATTGCACTTGTTCTGGAATAGCCCCCGACGTGGGAGACCACCAGTCCAGCTCCATCGATGATTCTGTCTCGACCACTTCTCAGAAAGAATGTGCTCAATATATCTTCTCGATTGGAATTCAAATAGGAATTGGATCCCATTCAGATCAAAGATTTGTATGTTGTGAATGCCGCGCCATGTTTGTTGTGCCCATCTTCTTACATCATTGCATGTTGGGATCTCGTCGCAATCTGGAAAATAAGTCGCTAAGCTTCTTCTCAGTGGATCATTTTTTCCAATCATGAAATCTGGCTCAAAAGGCTCTCCTGAACTCCACCTGCTTCTATTAACTTCTTCTTTGTAACTCCCCTTTCCTTTTCCCCCTCCTGTAATTTCATCCCCTCTATTTATAGTTCTTTTTTGTGAGGATCTTCATTAATGAAAGACTCAATTTTTGTAGTGAGCCCTACCCAACCTTCATTAAATGAATTTTCTGGTAAGATGATGATAGATCTTGACTCCCCATTGACAGTTATTATAGAGACAAACCTACCAAATTCATTGTACTTGACAGAGCAATAAATATAGGTAGTTAGATCTCTGCATTTCCATGACTTGAAAGAGTTCCCCTTAATATCTGATGCTTCTTTAAGTCTATGGTTTTAAGTTTCATATTTCCTGCCTTGTGAGCAGAAACCATTGTTGATGACTTCTCTTAGTGTTTTTACTGTTAAAGTAAAATCTAAGAAAAGTCATCAACAATGGTTTCTGCTCAATGTGGATAAGGTCAAATGCCAGAATGGATACTGTAGATGCAATACCATAGTGAACAGAAACTGTTGCTTCCAGGTCTGTCAATTTCTCACTTCCTTGGGGTGCATTATTCTGAGAACAATGTGGTAAGGGAGTTATAAAGCACAATACTGAAAATTCAGCAGATAGAGACTATTAGGGGTTTGAATTATATACTATGCAAACAAACATCAGTTCAAGTTTGTGAAGTAAGGGATCAAGTATTGTTCATGCAAGTTGCAAGACTTTCTAAATGCACTATCAAACTGTAAGTAACATATCTTCCACTAATAGAAGGAAATGAATGCATGGGAGCAATATTAATCATCTCTGCACTGGCAAAGACGCACAAGTGGAACTTAGAATTACTATTTCTCTCCCTTCATGTTTTCTATCTTAAGAAAACATCATTCACGTAAGTACTTTTTTGCTTCCTCCACTCCTTACTATTTCAGAGGATGCTCTTTAAATAAGAAGGCATTCTGTTAGGAAGGCCAACCACTACATGAGTCGACATCAGCTCAAGACAGAAGTTAACCTTGCTTGATTCTCCTTCATGAGAAGGAACAACACAAAATAGACTACAGACAGTAGCGTGCTCGATTGAGGACCTTAAAAGATGAAGCGAGCTCTTACATTGTGTTGCATTTGTTTGGTAGAACCCCTGACACAGTCTACTGTATTTGTATTGGTGCGATTCAAGAACAACAATTAGCTGAACCTAACATATAGAGTTTACCCTTCACAAATATCACAAACCAAACTTTTGAGAATTTGGTATTGTCTCAAGAAGAAAACTGATTATTCAACTTTAATCATCCTCTTGCTATATTTCTATCTAATCTCATCCATAGCCTAAAATCAAAGCCCACAGCCCCGTTTTCACAGGACATGAAACAAGGTCCAGAAAATGATACCTCATATTTCAAGTCTTCATTTTAAAGACTGAAAAAAGTTCAACAAAGAAAGAAACAAGTTCAAAGAATTTACATCCTGGAATGTGTCTCGAGCCCTACCCCTAGCCCTGATTATAAGGAATGCAAATAATTCTCCAATAGAAATAATTGGTTCTCCCAATTGCTTATGAGCTAACAAGAAAATATAGTTGTTTTACTTCATATTGTCTAACACAGACTACTTATTATTTTTTGTTTCATATCTTTCCTGCCTTGTGAGCAGAAACCATTGCTAATGACTTCTCTTAGTATTTTTATGGTTAAAGTAAAATCTAAGAGAAGTCATCAACAGTGGTTTCTGCTCAATGTGGATAGGGTCAAATGCCAAAATGGACACTGTAGATGCAATCCCATAGTGAACATAAACTGTTGCTTCCAGGACTGTCAATTTCTCACTTCCTTGGGGTGCATTATTCTGAGAACAATGTGGTAAGGGAGTTTTAAAGCACAATACAAAAAATTCAGCAGATAGAGACTATTAGGGGTTTGAATATATACTATGCAAATAGACATCAGTTCTAGTTTTTGAAGTAGGGGATCAAGTATTGTTCATGCAAGCTGCAAGACTTTCTAAATGCACTATCAAACTGTAAGTAACATATCTTCCACTAATAGAAGGAAATGAATGCATGGGAGTAATATTAATCATCTCTGCACTGGCAAAGAAGCACAAGTGAAACTTAGAATTACTATTTCTCTCCCTTCATGTTTTCTATCTTAAGAAAACCTCATTCCTGTAAGTACTTTTTTGCTTCCTCCATCCTTACTATTTCACAGGATTCTCTTCAACTAAGAAGGCATATGATAGGAAGGCCAACCACTACATGAGTCAACCTCAGCTCAAGACAGAAGTTAACATTCCTTGATTTTCCTTCATGAGAACGAACAACACAAAAATAGACTACAGACAGTAGCGTGCTCGATTGAGGACCTTATAGGATGAAGTGAGCTCTTACATTGTGTTTAATTTTACTTGGTAGAACCCCTGACCCTGTCTACTATATTTGTACTGGAGTGATTCAAGAACAAAAATTAGTTGAACCTAACGTGAAGAGTTTACCCTTCACAAATATCACAAACCAAACTTCTGAGAATTTAGTATTGTCTCAAGAAGAAAACTGCTAATTCAATTTTAATCATACTCTTGCTATATTTCTATCTAATCTCATCCATAACTTAAATCAAAGCCCATAGCCCCGTTTTCACACGACATGAAACAAGGTCTAGATAATCTTACCTCATATTTCGAGTCTTCATTTTAAAGACTAAAAAAATTCAACAAAGACAAAGACAAGTTCAAAGCATTTACATCTTGGAATGTGTCTCGAGCCCTAGCCCTAACCTGATTATAAAAAATGGAACAAAATGCTCCAATAGAAACAATTGGTTCTTCCTATTGCTTATGAGCTAACAAGAAAAAATAGTTCTTTTACTTCAGATTGTCTAACATGGCCTACTTATTGTTTTATGTGTCATATTTACTGCCTTATGAGATGAAACCATTGGTGATGACTTCTCTTAGGGGTCGTTTGGTGTGAGGGATAAAAACAAATAGTTCTGGGATAAAATAAATAGTCTAGGGATAAATTTTAGTGTCTTGTTTGGTTGCCAGGTTTGGGATAACTTATCCCACCATTTATACCATAGTGAAGGGATAAGTTATCCCATATACACGGTGGAATAAGTTATCCAGGGATACCTAATCCCGAGATAATTAATCTCGGGATAACTTGTTTCTAACCAAATGACCCCTTAGTCTTTTTACAGTTAAAGTAAAATCTAAGAGAAGTCATCATCAATGGTTTCTGCTCAATGTGGATAGGGTCAAATGCCAGAATGGACGCTTAGATGCAATCTCATAGTGAACAGAAACTGATGCTTCCAGATCTATCAATTTCTCACTTCCTTGGGGTGCATTATTTTGAGAACAATGTAGTAAGGGAGTTTTAAAGCACAATACAGAAAATTTAGCAGATAAGGACAATTAGGGGTTTGAATTATATACTATGCAAACATACATCAATTCTAGCTTGTGAAGTAAAGGATCAAGTATTGTTCATGCAAGCTCAAAGACTTCCTAAATGCACTATTAAACAGTAAGTAACATATCTTGCAGACGGACAAGTGGAACTTAGAATTACTATTTCTCTCCCTTCATGTTTTTTATCTTAAGAAAACATCATTCACATAAGTACTTTTTTGCTTCCTCCATCCTTACTATTTTGGAGGATGCTCTTCAACTAAGAAGGCATTCTGGTAGGAAGACCAACCACTACATGAGTCGACATCAGCTCAAGACAAAAGTTAACATTCCTTGATTCCCCTTCATGAGAAGTAACAACACAAAAATAGACTACAGACAGTAGCGTGCTCGATTGAGGACCTTATAGGATGAAGCAAGCTCTTACATTGTGTTGCATTTTATTTGGTAGAACCCCTGACCCAGTCTGCTATATTTGTATTGGAGCAATTCAAGAACAACAATTAGCTGAACCTAACGTATAGAGTTTACCCTTCACAAATATCACAAACCAAACTTCTGAGAATTTGGTATTGGCTAAAGAAGAAACATGCTTATTCAATTTTAATCATACTCTTGCTATATTTCTATCTAATCTCATCCACAACATGAAATCAAAGCCTAAAGCCCCATTTTCATAGGAGGTGAAACAAGGTCTAGATAATGTTACCTCACTTTTCAAGTCTTCATTTTAAAGACTAAAAAAAGTTCAATAAAGACAGAGACAAGTTCAAAGCATTTACATCCTGGAATGTGTCTCGAGCCCTAGCCCTAGCCCTGATTATAAGAAATGCAAAAAATGCTCCAATAGAAACAATTGGTTCTCCCTATTGCTTATGAGCTAACAAGAAAAGATAGTTCTTTTACTTCAGATTGTCTAACACAAACTACTTATTGTATGTTTCATATCTTTCATGTCTTGTGAGCAGAAACCATTGCTGATTACTTCTCTTAGTCTCTTAGTTGCAAATTTGTTTCCTTATACAGTTTCTAAGAGAAACTGATGATTTCTCTATTGATCTCTTCTGGTTGTGACAGAATTCCCCTACACCATCAAAGCATCAATAAAGTTGAACCTTTTGTGAGTTGTGGCAACCCTACAGAAGAATTTGGTATTTTTATCACCCTACTTAAGCCATTGTATCCTAGACCTCTCTCTCCAAGCTATTTTCTCTTGTTTAGCAACTTTCTCAAACTCCATAGTTAGATGAACCTTTTGTAAGAGCTCATCCTCTGTTAGTAGTCTCAGCTCCTGAATCTTTTCTAGGAATGATAATTGATGTAAGATTTCCTCCTTCCTCTGTTTCCAATTGTTTCTATATGCTAATCTTCATTCCTTTAGTTTCAGTTTCAGCATTCTGAGTTTTGAAGCTAGAACAAAAGATCTTGTACCATTTATATTGAAAGACAACCACCACTACTTGACCTTGCCAGCAAAACCATCTACTCTCATCCACCATTGTTCAAATTTAAAGTAGGACTTTTCCAAATTTAATTCACCACAATCAAGCATAATGGGATTATGATCTGATCCTATTTGGGCAGCAGGTTTTGTTTGATCTGTGTGAAAGCTTCATCCTAATTGAGATAAGTATAGGAATCTATTAATTCTGTAAGCCGACCTGTGATTGTATCCTCTTCTCCAAGTAAAACAAACCCTCAACTGTGGAGGATCAAAGAATTCCATCTCATTTATCCAGTCTGTGAATTCATTCATGGCTCATGTTATACTGTGCCCTTCTGACCTCTCACTTGGATATTTTGTGACATTATAATCACCACAAGCCACCCAGGGCCCATTACAATTTTCCTTGATGTTGCTCAATTCTTGCCACAGCTCTATCTTGACAACAATATCAAATGAAGCATAGATCACTAAGAAACCAGGTGACCTCCTAGCAGATGCCTTCAAACTTCACTGACAAACTTTGATTAGCTGCTACCACCAATTCCCATCTCCAGTATCTCTTATCCCACATCACTACTACCCCTCCCCCCTGCCAATTGCATCCATCTATTTTCCCATTATTGTCTAAGGACCTGTGCTTCCCCCTATTATTGTATTTTTCTCCTGACTATCCCCCTCTTACTTACATTATTTATCCCCATGACATTCCAAGAAAAAAATTTCACCTTCATTGAGTGATGGCTGATGTTATCCTCCCTCTGTTTCTTGGCTCCCCTTCTTTAAATTTCACATGGAATTCTAAGTTTCTGACCTCTTTTGGGACTGTTCTCTTGGCACTATTTGACGCACTAGCTACATCCTTTTTCTTGAAAGCCCCCCAGTTCTGATCAATTCTTTGAAGAATATCAAAGGCCAATTTGTCAACACCTTCAAAAGTTTCTCCAAGCAAATAACTTAGCTTTAGAACATTGTATTAAACCCATAAAGATGCCCTTTCTTCGATTGCCTTATCCGAAAGTGTGATTTGAAGGGGTAAGGGTTATTCATAATACATCATCTGCCCAACTTCCTCCTCCCCTTGCAAAACAAACTCCCCACCAGAGGTATTTTTAATCCCCCCTCCCCCCTTCCCCCATGTTCTTCGAAGTTGAATCCATGCAAGTTTTGTACCTTAAAAGAGACGTCTCCTCTTACATCAGCAATCTCCATAACACCATAGGATCAAATTTCAGAGGGTCGCAACTTCAACCCCATCTCTTTTCCAGATAAGGAGGAACTTGGTGGTATTGAAATCTCATTCAAGAAGAGCTTGTTGATAAAAGGTTCTGCTTCAGTTAAAATTGGTTCTTTTTGATGAGTTTGGGGTCCCTTCGCCCCAATGCAATTTACACCGCTCAACTGGACAACAAGCCCAGATTTTCTTTAATTAAATCTCGGACTATTTGCTTAATTAAAGAAACCACTTGGTTCTTTGACAAAGGCACGTGAACCCCTTTCCCTTTAAGTTCATAAATCTTCTGCGATGCATTATCCACCGTATGCAAACCAAATACTGAAGGGTACAAGGTCTGAGAGGTCACCATCTAGCTGACCTCACCTCCTAGGTCTATTTGTCTTGTTCATCAAGGCTCGTACTCATTTCCGTTGTGAAGCCTATACCTTGTCGGAGCTTCACATCTACCGGTAGGGTAAATATAAACTCACCATCACTAACCTCCACTTCTGACGAGATCTTTTTCAGGGGTCCTCTTGACTCGTATACGAGCCCATCTTAGGTGGTTGCGTAGTTACTGTTAAGAGCCCACATCAGATATGGAATGGGTATTGGTCTCCTTATATGGTCTTGGGCAATCTTCCTCTCATAAGCTAACTTTTGGGGTTGAGTTTGGCCCAAGGTCCATTTCTTTACATGGTATCAGAGCTCCTACTATCTTTGGTAGAGAGTAAAAAATAAATCTCTCGCAGTCGGCGGGAGATTATAACTCATATAACGGCTCATCTGGCCTATGATTACATTAGCCTAAGTTGAGTCAATAATATATGCATGAAAAACAATCATGCCGAGAAGAGTTGATTAGAGAAGCATTCTGGACAGAGAAAGCAGTCACCGTGCATCTTTTTGGTGACTCCTTAGATCTGATTTGGTAGCACCGTGCATTTTTTTGGAGACTCCTCAGATCTGATTTGCGTAGTCCCATGCATCTTTTCGATGACTCCTTAGATTTATTTGTATAGTTTCACTTTTGTCAGTGTTATACGAAAACTAACACGACTAAGACGTCCAGTGTCTCCCTGCGACCAAGCACCGCTCAGGAGGTCGTCACCTCCAGTGAGATATGACCACACACCGATGCGTGAGCCTTTTCCTGCCAATTTTTCGGTGACACTCTTGTTCAAGATCTACTCGCCTCTTGATTCTGAGATGACTTATATTTTATACCAGCTTTTGGCAATTTTTCAGCGACATTTACTAATTTTCCAATCACTTTTTTAGTTTGTTCCTTTTCAACTGAGGTCCCCCAAACGTCCCCGAGTAGTCTTTACCAATTTTCTTGCAAATATCTTTGCCAAGTCCCTCATTGGTCCTCGTATTAATTACATCTATTACAAGCTCAATACATATGACCTGTATGCACCAGCTTGAGGGGGAGTCTTAAAATAGGAGTAGGAACAGGAATAGTATAGAGAATCCTACTAGGAAAAGAATTGTACTGTAGTGTCCCGGTTGGAAAAGGATTATAATGTTATGTCTATAAATAGGGTCTCAGTGTAATAATGTAGATACACAATTCAAAAATATTTTTCTCATATATTTCTCACATGGTATCGGAGGCAGACCATTCCAATTCTTTGTTCACCAATGTTGGGCCCCCATATTATATTGTCCATGCTCCAGTTAACTAGGTCTGGGCATGTGGGAGAGTGTTAAGAGTCCCCCATCGGATATGGAATGGGCAATTGGTCTCCTTATATGGTCTTGGGAATCCTTCCCTCATAAGCTAACTTTTGGGGTTGAGTTAGGCCCAAGTTCTATTTCTTTATAGTTACGTCTCCTCTTCAGTCTCTAACCACCCACCGCACTGGTTGCCGATCTCCTTCATCACCTTTTCTGACCACAATTGCAGAGGGAGCCCTAGGATGCGGACCCAGAACCAATCAAACTTCTTCTGTGTTTGGATAGCTCCCATGTAGGAGACCACCAGTCCAGGTCACAATCTTATCAATCAGGGGATTCAATTAAATAAGTGACATCTTCCTTGTTGATAAAGGAATTCCTAGATATTTGAAAGGTTGTTCACCCCAAGAATAGTCAAGATACTGTATAATACTTATTTGATTTCTTTGTGTAACACCTCAAAAATATATGGAGTTTTTCACTAGATTAGCTTGTAATCCTGAAGATCTGGAAAACTTCTGAAAATCATGGTGCAAGGCAGTGATTGATGGGAGATTACCCCCCTTACACCCCCCAAGCAAACATTAGAAGATCATCAGCAAAGCAAAGGTGGGTGAGGCCTAGCTTTGCACATCTTGGATGATGATGAAACTCTTTTACTTCTTCAAGGCTTTGAAGTTGTCAACTCAAGTATTCCATAGCTATGGCAAATAAAAAGGGAGTCATCGGATCCCTTAGCAATAGGAAGTTAACAAACTGTTAGAATCTCTAAACTTCAATCCTAGTTTATGGTTGCAGGAGATGAGGCAAAATATAGTATACTGGCATTTTTTTTCCTGTACAATTTATACTTTTGGTAATGATATTAATATTTACCAAAAAAAAAGAAGAAAAAAATTGTAATTCCTGTGATTTGCTTTCTCTGAGCTCTCTCCCTCACCACTGCTAAGAAGTATGTGATATTTGAGTCATCTAATTGGATCCATTGAGCCCTTGACTTCTGTTTCATGATGCTCTGTTGCACCCTTGACTATTTTTCCAGTGATTGTAATGCATGATTCTCTTGGTCCTGTAATGTGATAGAATACATTTGTTTCATTTGTTCTTGGATAGTCATCAACTCTACTCTAGCTTGTGCAATTTTTTTGGGAAATGGCTTTGAATTTCTTATTATTCAGTTTCTTCAATTCTGGATCAAGAGCCTTAAGTTTCAACCAAAAGGTCTTGCATTGGGTTGATTGCCAAATTATGCTGCCAGACAGTCGCCACAATATCCAAGAAACATTTGTGTTCATCCCAGACATTGAACAATCTTAAACGGAACCTTGATGTTAAGGGACACATTGTTAAGAGTCAATAACATGGGTGAATTGTCAGATATATAAGGAATGTCATATTTTAGAACCACATGTCCCCAATTATTCATCCATTCACTATTACCTAGAGGCTTATCAATCCTTCTCCATATTCTGTCATCACCCGTTTGTCTATTTTCCCAGGTATAGTACTCCCTTTTCCAAAATAATTCATTCAAAGACAGATCATGTAAGCATTCAGTGAATTCTCTAATTTTATTGTAGTAGACAGGGTTGTCAGCTAGTCTATCATGTACCAGGAGGGCATTAAAATCTCCACAAATGATCCAAGGAATACTGATACCTTGTGCTATACTTCTCAAGTTACGCCAAAGAGTCCTCAATTCACCAATATTAAAGCCATAGACAACAGTTAAGAAACATTCTTCACCATCAAGTAAGGTAATCACTTTAGAATGCAACAATTGGGCTTCCTATCTTAAAGTAGTAATGGTGAACATGTATGTATCCTATAAGAGCCATATCCTTCCATTTATAGTTGTGTGATAGTTATTCAAAAAATCCCAACCAGGAGCTATGTTAGAGCTAATTCTAGCAGCCTTGTGACTTGTTACTCTATTCTCAACCAAACCACCTAATTTGATCCTTTTATTCCTTAGTAAATTCCTCACCTCCTTCTATTTATATCTCTTATTAACTCATTCCAAAACAATCCAGTCATATGGCTTGATATGACATCCCTCTATCAGGAGGGTTTGAACATGCTACTCCAGTACCTTATTGGACACTTCATATCTATTCCTAGTGGGAATAGTGCTTAACTCAAGGAAGTTAATCAAATTCAAAGCAGGACTAGGTCCTGATTTTCTCCTTTGGGATACTGTCTGATAGGAACAACCTTTATCACTTACTATTGACTTTAGTGAAATCATTGGTCCCATAGTCTATGGGCTTAGAGGTAGACTAGGTACTAAATCAACCTATTCACTCCCAGCTTGTTGAGATTGGTCATCTTGTACAAGTTGATCATTCAACGTTTCCTCTTTGTCTTGGTTCTGAATATGACCTTTGTATTGCCATATTTGTACTACTCTCTTTGGGTGTCTGTCCCTCCTAGATCTGTTAGGTTGTTGCTTTGGGGGATCGAGGGGGGAGGGGAGTTGTGGCCAATGGTTTGACATTTTTCCCAAACTTCCAAGGTAACTGCTTAATAGAAGGTTTTCTCATTTGGATCTCTCACAGTGACTTCATCTGGCAGCTTCCTAGTAATGTTAACCTCAATCAGGATTCTAGCAAAGGAGATCCTTGATTGTTTAGTTGTGCACTCATCAGCATACATTGGGGTTCCCACACAACTTGTAATTCTATTGAGAGAGTCACATCTCCAACAGTTCATTGAGAATTTAGAAAATTTCACCTAGAGAGGAATCTCAGTTGGAATTCTTCACTAAAATCAAAGACTATAACCAAGGCTTGAGTATAATAGGTCGATTTTTAATAGTGTAAGGTCCTAAACCACATGATTTCTTGCAAGTCAGGGTAGGATTGAAACCTGATTATGAAATAGCCTTCCCCATGCATAAACACTTTTGCACGATACATTTCAGTTCTGTGCAATATATCTACTCATGGTGTTGTACCCAGGACAAGTACCAATCACATAAACTATCAATGCGCACTTCCAATTCTGATTTTCTTTCTCCACTTCATTCTTTTCCAGTTGGATCATAGTTTGCCCATCAATAATCTGAGGTGTTATGTAAGGGGAAGACATACCATTTTCAGCAGATCTATTCTTTGTGAAGAGATTAACCCAAGGGTCTGCTGGGAGCTTTACTTCGTCAGTTGGATCCCCATTCACCTTTGTTACTACTGGCAGTACTGTTGCATTAGTTTCAGCTTGCTCAACTCTAGTTATTGTTCCATTAAGGATAGCTGATTTTGGTGTCTCTATTTGTTGGCTCGTTGTTGCTCTGGGTTCCTCTACCACATTTGTACTTGGTGGGTGTCACTAAGTTGAAGTTTCTCCGCCAATTTTCTAGCTCTAGTGACATCCCCTTTTGTATTGGGTATTTTCAGCTCGATAGCATGAGGTGGTGTCACTAGTTCCAAATCCAGCTTTGTTCGTACATGAGTTACTACCGACTAAGCTACCAAAGGTAGCTATAGTGGTTTTCTTTGGTCGTCCCCAACATAAGCCTTTCCCCTTAGCCATGGCTGTCCTTCCTCAACGCATGTTAGTTAACGTATGCTTAGAGCATTGCTACAGTTTTTTAAGACATAGATTTTTAAAAAGTGAGCAACTATGTTCTCGCCCAATTTTGATATCCCATACTACACAACCTGAACTTCTTTAACAACCATGTTCTCTAAGTATTGCAGCTATGCTAATTTATTCACATAAAACATTGATTTTCTAACTCCAACCACCTCAAGGAAAGATAATCGCTAATACATATTTTATGTTAACTAGTCTGTACGTGTATTTTGTTTTTAACTATTATAAAATCAAAGAGGATAAAATAATGAAAGACATAAGCCACATTTTTCTTAGAAAAATAGTATTTGCATTCATCTTTACTATTGAAGTTTAAATAAGACAAATTATATAAAGAAATATAAATTGATTTTAAAATTTAGAGGACAATTTACAGCAGAAATTTTTGTAAAGAAGCAAGGGTGATTCATTTCCTACCTGAAGATAAGCGGAAAATACATTTTCAATAAGGAATCAAATTGTATTCAATTCCTTAAAAGTTAATGTAAATAAAAAAGAAAAATACCTTTTCAAGAAGGAACAAAATTGTCTTCCATCCGACATAACCTAAACTTAAATTAAAGAGGAAAATATCTTTCTTATGGACCGTTTGCCCATGGAATTTGGACTTCAAATTTGAAATTTGTGTTAACATTTGAACAAAACTTCAAATTCAATTTGAAATTTTGATTTCAAATCTCAAATTCACCTAAAAGGTAGAATTTCGATTCCAAGTTTCCAATTTCAATTTTTTAAAACTTAAAACTTGACTCATAAGTTTATATTTCACAAAAAAACACACTCATACTTGATGTGAAGAGATTATTCGCACAATAGGAGGACTATATTAAAGAATAGCTAGTTACAATTACTATTGATTTATTGGATCAATGGATCTTTCTAAAGTTATGTGCATTTGAAAGTGTGTAATAGCATATAATCGCAAGCATTTATTAAAAAAGGAATATGCAATTTATTAATGTGGTGCCTTAAGATATTCTGGTACCTTCTTTGTAAACTATGATTTTCTCATTTGGTAAGATTGTGTAAGAATTGGAAAAGTTTTAATAGTTTTCACAAATTGTGTGGTTTCCAAGTTCATAAGAAAAAGTACAACTTTTTGAAATCCAAATTGCATGTCCAAACACAATTTTAACTTCAAATCAACCTCTACCCAAATCAATAATTTTGAGTTCATGTCCAAATGCCTACTTAGAAAGAACGGAACTGCCTTTAAAGCATAAAGATATTTTTATGATTCCAATGTAAATAAGAAAATTATATTGACAATTTTATCTGACACAGAATGCACTTATGTTGACAAATATTTTGTATTGGAGTTTCATACTTCTATAATAATATAGATTGATATACTTCCATAAAATGCGACAACCCTTAAACCCAACACTTCTACATACTAGTACCACGAAAGAAATAAAAGGAGAAAGGATTGAGTTTTTGGGGCAGTAGTAATTTGATGAAATGATCTAAGGTTAGATGATAAGGAGGAAAAAATAATGGTAAGGAGTTGGGAAGCAAGAATCGACAAGGATATGGGAAGAATAGCGAGAGTAAAATCTAGAAAGTGAGGAGGGAGCTAAAAAATTTGAGAATTCTATAAATTATGGCTCTTATGAGAAATATAAGTAGGGAGAGAGAGGACACAGAAAGGAGAAGGTATGGAGTACGTGAAACTTCAGGAGATAAATAATTCCAAAAGATGGACCATCATAGAAGAAGATTCAAGGGAGCATGAGTAACTAAATTTGAGAAGTAGAAGAAATGGGAGCTAGTGGAAAGGAAAGAGGGAAAGGAGATAACAAGAAAAAAGAAGCCATTATTTTGGTGGCGGAGTTTAGTTGGTAATGATATACTTCTTTGCAATTTTAGTATGCTATATTCAAGTTAGTTTTCTAATTGGATGCTCTTTAAAGCAAATGAAACATAAGTTTCTATACTTTCGAATACACTTGACCAAGGTTTTGCTAACAACTCTATAAAATATTAACTTTGTCAAAAAAAGGAGTATCTTTAAGAGTTATTCCCTTGTTTGGTGTAAAAGGGGAGAGGAGGAGAGCTCATAATGGAAGTGCTGGGTATTCTCCTTTTGAAACTGGACAAGGAGGACGAAAATGTATCTTTTACATCCCAAACAACCAAAAATAGTACCCATTACTTCACTTAGAGGGAAGTAATTCAACAAGTTTCTCTATCTTTCTAGTTCTTACCCTTATCGTCCATTTCAAGGAACTAAACTTAAAAGTTAATAAAAGTGGTAATCCTTTCCACTTCTTAACAGATATAAAGTCACGTAAAATACTCCTATGCAATATTCATGCCTAAGACATACCATCTACTGTCATTCTTTAGGTGGGTGCATCTATTTTCTCTTGCAGCAAAAATTGTGAATGCATAATTCTAATGAAGTAAAACAAATTTTTCCTTTATTTTTTGTCAGATTTCTACAAGATTGGAGAAACTACATAAATGGGAATCTCTAAGAATCAAAAGATCAAACGTTAATCAAATAAGAAGCAAGAAACGTCTGTCACTGGTTCCCCCTCCCCTAAAAAGCTCTGAACAAGCAAACTCAGCAGAAGGAATCATAGAATAATTGCATCATTCCAACATTTACCAAAACAAAAAAAAATAGATCAGGAAAGCAAAGCAGGTCGTGGTAAAATGAGAAGAGAGATTAATATGCAAAATTCACAATTCAAAACCGTGAAATCAAGCAATTTACCTGTGGCGTGGGATTGAACTTTTCAAAAAATTTAGCAAACATAGCGCTGTTGAATCCACCGAGTTAGTTTTCGTCTAAGCGGAGCTGTTGTTCAATTTTGGCTCAATTTGTTATTTATTTGCGGGTAATTGGTAAATGGTGAAATTAGCATTTACGTGATCCTATTATCAATTTTCTCTTTTACTTTTTGTACGAAAATACTGGTGCAGAATTATCATTACTTGGTCATTTTCTTTTCTTGACTCCATGGTAAAAACTTATTACAGCCCAATTAATAATCAAATGACATTTGTCACAATATTTAGAATTTGTTTGGCCACACATTTTGAAAGCACTTCTGAATATTTTTTGGTCAAAGTTTTTTGGTCATAAAAATTATCTAGTTTTTGCTAGCTGTTGCGACTCCTAGCACACGCAAGTGTACATGATCGTCAAGTAGCATAGACTAGTGTAGTCCATATATTGTACCAAAGAGACTTGTGATTTAGCAATATTTTAATTAATTCTAGTACCATAGTTTTAATGAAGTGTATTAGTAACCAAGAGAAGTATTTTAAGTTGTGTAATTAAATAACAAACAAGTAAAGCAATAATGAAAATTAAGGTTGTGATCACAATTGGAGAGGAATTCTAGGGCTACGACTTTGCTTTTCCAATCATGTAAAGTAATAGATTTCAGCGACCAATTCATTTATCTAGTTGTCGCTTTACGGGATTGATGACATGGACATAGTCTTTCGAGCCTCTAGTCATATATCCTGAATAACCTCAGACCTACATCATTGAGCGGGGATGTGACATCCAATTCCAAACGCATTTATATGTCTTCCCATTTTGTAACCAAGTAAGGCGTTCTAGGTATATTTTTATCCCAGTCGCAAATCAAGTATTTGTTTTACCATCAACAAGATATTACCTTTATGTTCTTCGTTCTATCCCAATAATTCTTCTTTTGAGTTCACAAAGAGAATATAAATTTATCTTAATGGACGCCAAGCATCAAATAATAAGCACAAGAACATAGGAACAACTAATATGATAAATAAAATAAATCGAGATCGTCTACGAACTAATCATGCTTCTTGCCGTTATCCCAGAACAAGGGTGCTTAGCTACTCATGTTCGGTAATAATTGCAAGAATGTGTATTGTTCATGCAATATAAACGAATAAAAAAGTAGAAAAGTAATAACCTAAATTATGACGTCTTCTCTCTAAACTATGCTCTATCAAAAAGTGATCAACCCTTGGAAAAACGTCCAAGCATTCTATTTATCGACGTGGGAGATATCCAGCTTTCCTTCTTCGAATTGGCTTGAGTTTGCCAATTTTCCTTTTGAGAACAAGGGGTCCGCGATGCTCTAGCCAACACAGTAATCTTGAGGTACGACATGCCTGGAAATGCTCTATCTGGCCTCCGCGGTGCCCTAGCCAGTGCGCCTGGAGTATATTTTGCAAGCCGTGTGAAGTTTGGTTGCAGAAGCGGAGTGGGTCCCAATGCGGTAGAGTGCCTCCACGATGCGATTAGCCTATTTTTCACTGCATCAGTTCACTTTGTCCTCCTTCTTCTCCATTTTAGCTTCCTCAAATATTTTCGAGTTGATTCTTCATGTATTTCATCCTGAAACATGCCTAATCACATATATTATCTCAATCACATCAATATGCACATAAACCTTAGATATATACGAATATGTTCTCGAAACTATGGTCAAAACATGGTAAAATATGGCACTTGAGTGTATAGATACGTCCAAGATCACCACCCCACACTTAAAGCTTTGTTCATCCTCGGACAACTCACTACACATCCTACATGTCTATTCATTCTCAAGAATACCAATTGAACATGTCTACTCACACTAAGCGTTCGCCAAATAATTTAATCATGATTTGTAGTTCACTTCACATGCATCATTTAACCATCATTCAAAGACACTTCATGCGAAACTACATAACCTCTATAACAAGCTCTTTATCAAAATCAAAACCAATATGATCATGCTCAAATAATGCAATTTATGGTATGCCAAATTGTTACCATTATGTGCCCTCACCATATAGAGATGCCCCTTTCTCCTCATAAATGCAATTTCACAATAGGGGCATATAAATAAGGACGCTCACTCTCATCAAAGAATGTTTCAAGCACACACATCTGTCACGACCCAATTTCTCAGGTCATGATGGCACGTACAACCCCTCAGTAGGCAAACAATCCCCATAGCCCAGAATGGTTAGTAATAGCTACTACCTAACCAATACTCACAATAAGCAGAAATAAGCGGAAGCAGAATATAAAGATAGACAAAGCGGAAGCAAAACCTGAATATATACATAATGAAACTATACCAACCCCAAGACTTGGCATCGATAGTACAGAAGCTTCTAATAGAATACAAGTGCTAGAAGTAACAAAATGATAAGTACAACTATCTCCGAATATACAAGAGTAACAGTACAAAAGATGAGATGTGGTCAAGCCCCGACCATCAGGCACTCACCCTAGTCTCGAATATCAAAAAGCTGCACGAGTCTCTAACGTGATCAATGGTGAAAGTTCAACTAATATATGCACCAAAAAGATACAGAAGTGTAGTATGAACACCAATTGCTAAGCAAAGGGTACCCAGTAGGCATCATCGGATGACTGAGCGCATATAAGATATAAAAATAGTAAATAGCAGATAGCAAGAAAGCAGTCACCGAAGCAATAGGAAAAGCACAAGGAACTAGCATGGAGATTAGACAACCAAGAGTTATAAGCATACAATGCTAGCACAGAAGATATACATAACACAGAAACATAGGTGTAAGGAAGAAAAACGCACCTGGAATCCTTGCAATAAGAGTATAAATAAAGAGAGAAAGAGTTAGGAACATGGCGGTATACCGGTAACCTCAAGTAAAAAGGGAAAGAGGGAAAGAAATCCAACATAATCAACTAGAAGCCATAAAATACCGAAAACATACTTAAAATACCAACTCTCAAGATAAGCATAAACCAGGATCATTCTCACAATTTACAACCTAGAATGGAATAAGTAAACCACAAGAACCAAGAGTTTCACCTCAGAATCAAGATAAGGAACAATACTCGATGAACCACAACCACTAAGGAGGACACACAACGGAGCCTCAACGATATAGGACTCACTAGCCCCTCAATAGTCAAGCCCAAAACTCAGAGCCTCAACAGGCTAAAACTTACCAATCCACAAGAACCAAGGACCACAACTAGCTCTATGAAATAACAGGAGTAATATAATCTACCTACACTCCCAACGGCCGCCCATACAATCAAGGAAAGCAATCAAGTGAAAACAAACTCTCCGACTGCCTATACAACCGGAGTGTACACTGAACACACAACAAACAAGGTTGGAATTCATGTGAAATATGCATGATGATATGATGAATCTGGCACCAAGTGTGATCGCAGTGCCGCATGTTACCCCCTCCGGTGCCCCAATAGTCCAATAAAGGTGGGATCCATGGAAGAACCTTTCTCGAGTACCTCTCCTACGCTGTACATCCCTTCCCTCCGATCACCGTCGGCCTGTAGCACTTAGTCCAGAGTGGTAGGGTCCATGGAGGTCTACTCGTAGACCACATACTAACACGAAACTCAATATATCTCAATAATTGGGATCTCGTAGTACGTGCCTAAATTCGATCCGAGTCTAAATCAATCATAGTAATCTCAATAACCCTTATCAAGGGTGCCTGGAGCGTATCTGGGTCTAAAGCAGTAGTCATGTCTCAATAACCCTCATCGAGGGTGCCCGAAGCGTATCCAGGTCTAAAACAGAAATCAAGTACCAAAATCCCTAAATAGGGTGCCCAGCTCATATTCGGGTCTATATTCATAGAAAATAATGTCTAGCGCTATGGCCCGGCTGAGCCTAGTATCAGGGTGAAGACCAGTAATCAAATAATCATAATATCCTTCCTAGTTTGAGAGGTTCCATAAAAGTTATTTTAAAAGCCCTTTCAAAGTCATGTACCGAAAATGGTCCCTCGGGGACATGTAAAGTTTAGAAAATCAATTATAGTAGGCCCGAAGCCAAATCAGTAGTAAAACATGCAGGGAAAATCTTTTCATGTATGATATGCTCGCAAATAATAGAGTAGCCCAAAATGGCTCACAAACATTTCCTATCGGCCCTGCACAGGCTCAACATCTCTACAACAGTCATAACCAGCCTAGAATAATATCTCTATGTCAAGGACTTGCGAACATTCCCAAATAACCCACCATCTATGTTCCAGAGTCAAATACAAGGCCACACAGGACCACAAGGGTAATATATAATACTACACAAATACTACAATCAACGTATGAAATAAACGGACAGAAAAAAGGGGCAAGGTCTGGGGTACCAACTTAATACAACCCACCCAAGGATGCTAATTAATGCAGTTATAGCCTATATATGCAGAGTCTAGGTACGGAAAGCCATAACCTACCTGTCATCCGATGACTAGCTGTGGGGACGGTGTCGTCCAAGCTTGAACTACTCCGGAAAGCTCCAAATTATGAAACTACTATCAACACAATATTCTACATATTAATATGAGACTAACGATACCCATATCACTATAATAATAGCCGGGCCAAATTTTGGGTCACCGATGGGCCCGCAGGCCCCATAACTCGAAGCCAAAAATAAAGAAGCATAAAATGATCACCACGATCATGTGAGCACATGCCCAGAAAATTGAAGAATTTGGGCATGAAATTTGAGCTAAAATAGCCCCTTCAAGTCAGAGAACCAAAGAAGGAATTTAAGAATGAAAAACTAGAAATTGGGCAAGAATTGCTTACCACAACGAGAGAGAATTTCAAGGAGGTGAGTTCCACGAACCCACGAGCATTCAAGCCCGAGAAAAACTGAATCTACAAGTAATTTCCAAGCTTTGAGAATTTACAACAATGGAGGAAATTTAAAGAATGAAAATCAGAGATTAGCAACGAACCTTCCGGATTAATGACGAAAAAGTGCTCCCGAAGCTATGGTGAATTTACCCCAAGTAAATGATGGCCAAAAGTGGAGCAAATTGAATTTGGGAGCTTTAACAATGGAGAAACGAAGTTGGAAAATGAGGAAATGGAGAAGAAGGTTTAATTTATAACATTGCCAGCAGATACCGCATTTTCGGTACTTTCATCGCAAATGCAAACACCGCAAATGTGACCAAAGTACCACAAATGCAGAAAAACACCATAAATATGGCATTTTACTGCAATTGTGGTGGCCGTAAATGCGGCAAATGCCTACAAATACGGACCCAACAGGTACAACAAAACTCAGCTAAGCTCAAAACTTCGGAATGACCCTCGGGATTCATCCGGGGTCCCACAGACACAAACAAATAGAGCTATTTGACTAAATATGGTATTCTAGATCTAACAGAATTGATGAAAATCTCATCGGAGGTTGATTTAATGAAAAAATAGGCCCCATGCCCAAAACTAACCTTAGTCCAACTATTTCCAAAACAGAACTCAATGGCCAAAAACAAGTCCGAAAGCCTCGGGACCCAAACCAATGGTCCCTCTAGCCTAAATTCAATGTTCCAGAGCTAACAGAATTTCCATCCGAGGCCATCTTCTCCAAATACTGACCAAAGTCAACCATGCAAGCTCAACTGGCCTGACAACACCGAACGAGAGAGATTTCCATGCTGAATAACTTCCGGATCCTGAACTATGGTCTAACTAGACCAAAGTCCACGCTCCAGAGCTAACAAAACTATTGGAATTCAATTCCGAGCATGATAGCTAAGAATGTTGACCGAAGTCATTGATTTTAAAAGTTGAAGCTCTAAATCCAGGAATGACCAAAAAGACTAAACAAATGGCTCGGGCACCAAACTACCGATCCCAGTAATCCATAAATGAATTGGGGCCTCTACAAGCAAGATCTACGGTACAAGAAAGGTGAACACGCATAAATAACCAGAAGGGTCATTACATCACCCACTACTAAAAATACTTTTTTCCCTAAAAGTCAGGAAAGAAGGAAAGACTAGAGATTAAAAGAACAACAGATACAAAGCCCGCACTACTCTCTCGGACAACCCAGGTAGCCTCCTCGACCAGATGGCACCCAACAGAACCAACGAATGAAACCAAACCTTTACTATCAAAGCCAGAATCCAAACTCAAACTCCAAAATACCAAGGGTCTGCCAACCCAAACTAAACCTCGAGAATCTCAACCGAAAGGCACTGACACAACACCAAAGCCAGAGAAGCAAGGAGACTAACACACAAAACTCGAATCTTTGAAACTACAACCAGGTTTACCAGAAAAGCAATCACCCAAAATTCTAACTCATGAACCCACTGATCTACAAAACCCTTTTATTCTGAACTGAATCTTTTTGCACCACAAATAGGAAGCTTTATGTAAGTTGAACACTCAAACCCCCCTCGAAGCATCAACCGACACACCAGAGATCCATAGTTTCCAGTTATACTCTACCACGAATGAAGTCACCCTTTATGCTCAAAATCTTTCCAAACCAAGCTATAGTCTACTAGCCTTTGCCATTCAAGATAATAACCCTTAGCATATCATTAAAAACTAGAATTAACTGCCCTAACTGACCAACAACAAACAAATGAACAATTTTGCTAACATCAAACTTGCTAACTGAACCCAACTGAAGTTACACACCAGAGATAGGAAAGCCATGTATGAACACCCTGTGTTGACTGAGAAATTTCCAAACTGTAGAATTAACCCAACTTCGCTGCACCGTGTTAAGTTTGAATCAACTATAAGCGAATGAACCAGGGCAACCTGCCCAACAGACCCAAACAAAAACTAAGACCCTGCGAGGAGTATGGTATGCCTACCACGAAGTCCATAACCATCACTAAGCTCCAAACTCTAAGAAGTACTGCTGCTACTCTGAATACTCGAACACTGTTCAGATTTGAAATTGCCTTACTAATCTCACCTTAGGAAGAAGTCCACCATGCCATGAATAGCAATTCAATCACCCCGAAGGCAAAGGAAAAAGGTCCTTGGGGTTCATGGTCGCCATCTAGCTATAGAAAATTTTTCATATACCTTCAACTCATTCCTTTGGCTCAAAACCATTTAGTCTACTGCATATACACACAAACCAACCATCCCGATGCATATGATGTGCCATAGAAATATTGCACTTTCGATGCTTAATACTTAGGGTTATCACTAGTTCTTTAGCACTTTATTGGTAGATTTGATGTGTTTTATTAAGTGTGCAGGAGAATGGATTCTAGAGCTAACAACTGAATGTTGAATTTAAAAGAAACGGATATAGAGATGATAAATGACATGACGGTCCGTGGTTCTGAACCACGGACCCATACTGTTGACTCATACACCAGAGTTTAGAAACTGTGCAAGTATGGAGGAGAAACATGACTCAGTCTATGAGTCATGGTTTCAAACCACAACCTGTCCTATTGACTCGTAGATCGGAGGAACTGCAGATGTGCTAGAGGGAGAAGTAAGCACGAGTTAGAGTATGAACCATACTTCAAAAGCACGATCTATCCTATTGGACTCATGGTCAGTAATCAGAGAAGGTGCAAAAAAGGAGAATGAAACCACGAGTCAGAGTATGAACCATCGATCGAGAGTATGACTCGTGGTTCCACCCATGGTTTTTCATAACAGAAGATGTTGATTAGACAAGTCCAAGATTGACCTTAGAAGACCACGGACTATCATTTGGAATGATGGGTCATCAACCTATCTATGTTTCCTGCCGAGTCCAGTTCTCTTAGTTTAGTTAGGATAGGATTTCTAATGTCTATAAATACCTTTCTTAGGTTTTCTTTTACATTTTTACGCTCTATAATTTGTAGGAAACACATTCGTACACTTGTGATCTTGATTTGTTCTTGGTTTTGAGAGTTTAATACATCTATAGTTCTTTGTTCTTGAGTTCATCTTCATCTATTCAAGTTTACGAATTTATTTACTTCTTATTGTAAGTATATGATCATGAACGCATCAATAACTTTTGATTGTTTACTTATGAACATGAGTAGCTAAATCCACAACTAGGGTTGTGAGAACCATTGGAGGATTAACGAAGTAGGCAAAGTACTTGGTAATTCTAGGGCAATGTTTATGCATGTATTGTTCTTCCCTTTGTTTTGATTGCTTTTTAATGGTGCGCAACGTTAGAACTCACCTTATCCTTACTTTCCAGACCAAGAAGGTAATGGATTGGAAAAAGATTGTTCTACGATGGAGATTTGAGGCTATCAACCCTTATCTAATAGCTTAACCTTATTCGGGAATAACTAATCTGGGATCCAGGGTAAGGGTTAGTAAATCATACACCCATGACCGGACCAAGGCATGTGGTAAAATTCATCTATCTGCCAGACCAAAGATTTAGGTGAACCTAACTTATCGATTCTGCATGCTGAGCACCAAACTAGTTTACTAAGTACAATGTCTTACTAAGTTATGATCTCATGGGGAACACTACCCTAGTCATCTCTCCCATTGATTACAACACTTAAAACTGTTATGTGTTACTTGTCTAAATTCTATTTGCAATTACTACTTGTTCATTAAAACCCCCTCTTTCGAGGGAAATAAATAACTAAGAGCGCGAGTAAAGACTAATCAACCATAGTCCTACCATATTCCCAGTGGGATCGACCCCAACCTTCGTTGGGTTCTATATTTGAACATCAATCGCTTACGCTTCATAAAAGAGGTGTAATTTGGGCATATCAAATTTTGGCGCCATTGCCGGGGAATACGGTTGAGAGAGATTGTGTTTATTTCACTATTAGTCCTTGTTTCCTAATTTTACTTTTTATGTTATTTTTATTGTGTTCTACAGGTCGCACACTTGTGCATGCCAGTACAAGGAGTCAAGGCAATCCCTTGATCCCATACGATCCTGAACTCCATAGAACTTTAAGAAACATGGCTAAAGAGGGAGAGCATGAGACACCGAAAAAGATCACAGTTTGGTCGCTGGCCGAAGAAAAGCAGAGGAAAAAAGCAGGGGAAGATGCCCTTACTGCTGAAGATGCTACAATTGTAGCAAACCTTACAGCTCGAAATACGGCAGCTGAGCCAGCAAGGCAAGCACATAAACAAGCTGTGAGAGACGAGGCAACAACTAGATTGAATTTACCGCAGAATAGGGGCCGATATATACAACAGTCAAGGTACGCCCCTCGCTACTATGATGATGAGGATGTAGAGGAACTGGGCATTACTAGACCCATATTGTTACCACCACTTACTGAAGGAATGAAGTTTGACATCACCAGCACTATAATCCAGTTGTTGAACCTGAAGGGACTATATGCTGGAAAGCTACGAAAGATGCAAATCTACATGTGAAATATTTTATGGGGATTTGCAAAGCTTATAATCTACCAAGAGTGGGGCAAGATTCTATTAGACTAAGACTATTTCAATTCTCATTGATTGGGGAGGCAACTGTGTGGCTCTTTGAATTTCCCGATAATTCAATATACACATGGCACGAGTTGAATACTCATTTTCTAGAGCGGTTCTTTCCTCCATCAAGGATGTTGCAGCTAAAGCAAGAAGTCTATAATTTTAAGCAGCTACCTGCAGAGGCATTATATGAGACATGGTTGAGGTTCAATAAGAAGCTGAAATAATTTCCGAAACATGGAATCCCTTCACGTCATATGATGAAGATTTTCTACAAAACATTGAATGCCAACCCAACAGTAGTAGCTTACACTGTAACTAACTGGAGGAGCATTCATAGAGAATTCGTATTTTGAAGCTTCTGAGATACTTGACAGGGTCACCAAGACCAACAAAGCATGGCATACTAGAGAGACTGAGACCCCAATAGGTACATACACAGTTAGAAAGTCCATTGAAATTAATGATTTGTAAGACATCAAATAGGAAGTTGCTGAATTGAAGACAAGCATTGGGTTGATTGCAAAGAAAATATTAGATAAGGGAGTAGAAAAGGTAAAATCCATCGGTTCACATGGGAAAGCACCAAGGCCAGAAGATTACTCATTCGATGAGGAGGTTAGTTATCTGAATGATCAAAGAGTGGGTTTTCGGGCCTCTGACCAAGGAAATCAAGGTCAGAACAGAGATAAAGATGATAATTACAATCGGTCTAGATACAGAGATAGGAGCAGAGCTAGAGACAGGGATGGTGACTGGCATAAAAAAGATGGCCATAAGAATGATAGAAGTGGTCTGTATGTCCCTCTTAGAAATCATGAAGATAGACCTGAACAACCAACCATGAGGGAGCTGCTCAACAAAGTATTTCAAAAGGTTGATTCTACGGATGCAAGCATGAAGGAGATGCTAGCTGACCTCTCAGGGATGAATCATAAAGTGGTGGCACATTCTGTTGCCATAAAGCAGCTTGAGACTCAGATGCACCAGATGTCTATTAGCATAAATTCGTATCAAAAGGGTACTCTCCTAAGTGACACTATTCAGAAATGGAAGAATGATCGACAGGTTATGGCTGTGACCACCCAAAGCAGAAAACAAACTATTGCCCCTTCTATGCCTGTAGTTGCTAATGAGTCGGCCGATTATGAAAAGGATGATGCTGAGATTGTGGTTAATTTTGAGAAAAATGATGGAGGTGAAGGGCCAAGTGAAAGGAAGTCTTTTGAGTCAAAATCAAAGAACAAAGAGGTTGCACCGGTCTTCAAGACCATGCCATTACCCCCTCCACCTTACCCACAGAGACTGAAGAAAAAAGTTGAGGATGGCAAATTTCACAAGTTCATCTCCATGCTGAAACAACTTTCAGTCAATATTCCTTTGGTTGAAGCATTGGAGCAGATGCCTGGATATGCTAAATTCATGAAGGATCTGGTGACTAGAAAGAGAATGGAGAGCTTTGAGCCAGCTGATAATTTGCACCATTGTAGTGCAATAGCCTCCCATTCTTTGGTGCAGAAAAAAGAAAATCCTGGAGCTTTTACTATTCCTTGTACGATTGGAGCATTCTACTTTTCTAAAGTGTTATGTGATCTTATTGCGAGTATCAATCTAATGCCACTAGCAATGTTTAATTAGTTGGGCTTGGGAGCCCCCAAACCAACTAAAATGCGGCTTCTTATAGCAGATCGCACAGTGAAACGGCCGGTGGGAATTCTCTATGATGTTCTTATGAAAGTTAATACTTTCATCTTCCCTACGGATTTTGTGATTCTTGACTGTGAGGTAGATTTTGAGGTTCCTATCATCTTGGGATGACCATTCCTTGCTACCGGACGCACATTGGTTGATTTAGAGACTAGACAAATGAAGTTCATATTGAATGATGAGGTAGTTACTTTTAATGTCTGCCAGTCTATGAAGCATCATGACGACATGCGAGTGGTTTCTATTATTGATGTGGTTGATGGGGATCAACTAATTGTGCCTGTTGAGGAGAGACTTGGTGTTGAGGCATTAGCAACTGTGATTATGAATTTTGAAGGAGATGACATTGAATAGTATGATGATATAGTTGAAGCACTTGCAGGTATGGGGTCTTATACCTACACTTTGAAGAAGCTTGATTTGGACCTGAAGAATAGACAGACACCGCCTGCAGACCATCTATTGAGGAGCCTCCAGTCTTGGAGCTCAAGGCATTTCCATCTCATCTTCGATATGTGTTCTTAGGAGCTAATGAGATGTTGCCAGTGATTATTGATGCTGACCTAGGTGAAGGGTAAGTTGGAGCTCTAGTTTTTGTGTTGAGAAAGTTTAAAAGAGCTATTGGTTGGTCCATTGCCAACATCATTGGGATTCCACCTGAAATCTGCACTCACAAGATTCAGATAGCCCCAGATTATGTTCTGAGAATTGATCACCAGCGTAGGTTGAATCAGCCTATGCAAGAGGTTGTCAAGAAGGAAATTATAAAGTGGCTGTATGCAGGTGTAGTTTACCCTATTGATGATAGCAAGTGGGTGAGCCCGGTTCAGTGTGTGCCGAAGAAGGGTCGGATTACTGTAGTCCCAAATGCAAAGAATGAGTTGATTCCGATGAGGCCATTCACGTGCTAGCACATATGCATGGATTACAGGAAGCTGAATGCTTGGACTGAAAAGAACTATTTTCTAATGCCGTTCATAGATCAGTTGTTAGACCGTCTTGCTGGTAGAGGATGTTATTTTTTTCTTGATGGTTATTCAGGATATAATCAGATCTCGATTGCCCCTGAAGACCAAGAGAAGACTACTTTTACCTCCCCATATGGAACATTTGCATTTAAGAGGATGCCATTCGATTTATGCAATGCACCAGTGACATTTCAGCATTGCATGATGTCTATTTTATCAGACATGGTGGAGGATACTATTGAGTTATTTATGGATGACTTTTTGGTAGTTGGTGACTCTTTTGATGACTAATTGGCTCATCTCAGTTGTGTGCTAAAGAGGTGTCAAGAATGTAACTTGGTACTTAATTGGGAGAAGTGTCACTTCATGGTGAAAGAGGGTATAGTGCTTGGCCATCGTATCTCCAAGAAGGGTATTGAGGTCAACAAAGCAAAGATTGAGGTGATTGAAATATTACCTCCACCAGTTTCTGTGAAGGGGCTTCAAAGCTTTTTGGGGCATGCTGATTTCTATAGGAGGTATATCAAGGACTTCTCCAAAATTGCTAATCCATTGTTCAAATTATTGGAGAAGGAGGTAAAGTTTGTGTTTGATTATGCATATCTAAAGGCATTTGAGTGCCTTAAAGAAAAGTTGGTCTCAGCTCCCATCATTATTTCTCCTGATTGGTCTCAACCTTTTGAGGTTATGTGTGATGCTAGTGGAGTGGCGTTAGGAGCAGTCCTAGGCTAGAGACGTGAAAAGATTCTTCATCCCATATACTACACTAGCAAAGCACTTAATCCTGCTAAGAAGAACTACACTGTGACTGAACAAGAGTTGCTGGCTGTGGTCTTCACTTTTGAGAAGTTCAAATCGTATTTTCTTGGCACCAAGGTTGTGGTGCACACTGATCATGCAACTTTGAGGGACCTTATGGCAAACAAAGATGCGAAGCCAAGATTGATTAGATGGGTGTTGCTACTGCAAGAGTTTGATTTTGAGGTCAAGAAAAGGAAGGGCACATAAAATCAGGTAGCAGATCAATTGTATAGATTAGAGGAAGAAGCTATGCTGTAGCTTGATGATGCACAAGAGATTGATGATTGGTTCCCAAACGAGCAAGTGTTGGCCGCTTTGGAAGATTTGATTCCATGGTTTGCTGACATTGCCAACTATTTTGCAAGTGATATGGTTCCTCCTGATATGTATGCACACCAGAGAAAAAAGTTCATGTCTGCTATTAAGAAATTCTTCTGGGAGGAGCCATTCTTATTTCGTGTGTATGCGGATACGATGATACGTAGATGTGTGCCTGAAGCTGAGATGATGGAGATACTAGAAGCTTTCCATTCATCCCCTGTTGGGGGTCATCATAGGGTATTCGGACTGCGCATAATATCTTACAATGCGGTTACTATTGGCCGACCATTCACAAAGATGCCCATGAGTTTGCTAAAGCTTGCAGCAGGTGTCAAAAGGAAGGGGGAATATCAAGAAGGCATGAGCTTCCTCTCACTCCCATCCTAGTGATCGAGATGTTTGATGTTTGGGGTATTGACTTTATGGGACCGTTTGTGATGTCTAATGGAAACAGTACATATTGGTGGCTGTTGACTATCTATCAAAGTGGGTGAAGGTGGTTGCGCTTCCCAGTAATGAAGGAAAGTGTATCACAACATTCTTGAAAAAGAACATCTTCTCCAGATTTAGTAAACCAAGGGCAATTATTAGTGATTGAGGCCCTCACTTCTGCAACAAGTTGTTTCGTGCTTTACTTGAGAAATACGGAGTGAAACACAGGGTTGCAACCCCCTATCATCCCCATACTAGTGGGCAAATTGAGGTTTCCAACAGAGAGATAAAGTCACCAATAGGTATGTCACCATATCAGCTTGTGTTTGGGAAAGCGTGCCATCTTCCTGTTGAGCTAGAGCATAAGGCCATGTAGGCGTTGGAGAAGTTGAACTTAGACTAGTGTGCAACATCATTTCAGTGACTTGGGCAGTTGAATGAGCTTAATGAGTTCCGCCTCAATGAATATGAGAGTTCAGCCCTATTTAAGGAAAATATGAAGTTATACCATGATCGGAAGATTGAGAAGAGAGATTTCCAGCCTGGTGATTTATTCCTGCTTTTCAATTCTAGACTTCACTTGTTTCCTGGCAAGCTGAAGTATAAGTGGATTGGACTATTCAGAGTGGTGCAAGTATTCCCACTTAGTGCTATAGAGCTTGAAAATCATGAGGGCAAGAGATTCAAAGCAAATGGGCAGAGGATAAAAGCATACTTGGGGACTGCTGAGGAGCTGAAAGCTATTGAAGCTTGGTCTCCTGATGAGTTCACGATACCCAAGAAGCTTGATGAAGTCTGAGTAATCAAGTGATTTGCATTGTGTCACGATGTTAAAGTGCTGCATGGGAGGCAACCCATATGGAAGCTTGATGAAGTCTGAATGGTCAAGCAACCTACGTCATGCCGTGACGTTAAATCAGGCACTGCATGGGAGGCAACCCATGACTAATGTTTATTTTTTGTGTAGGTGAAAAGAAAAGAATACCACTGCAGGAATCCCCAGAAATCATGAATGAGCTCACGGTCCGTGCTTTGAAATGATGAACCACCGACCAACTCATGGTCCCTGGGGTAGCATTGATGGACCTCTGATGAAGCAGACGATGACTCAACAGGATGGTCCATGCTTCCAAAAGATGGACCGTATACCAATGCATGGTCACTGGAGCAAAATATTGATAGGCCTCTGATTGTTACAAGTACGATTAACAGGATGGTCCGTGGTTCTGAACCACAGTCCGTCAACTGAGTCATCATTCCTGGCAACATGTAAGGTCAAATCACAGAACCACGAGTTGGACTATGGATCATCATTTAGAATGAAGAACCATAGTTTCAACTCGTCGGTCCCAGGTATAGTAGACAAGCCGGGTAGCGGGTCAGGTAATGTCTTAAAACTAATACCCGACCCAACTTTGCTTCTTCTTCTCTTCTACACCTTAAGGCAAACCACCATTTTTGAAAAGGAAAGAATTAAAATTCTCCCTCTTTCACTCCCAATCCAACTCAAACTCCTAATTAAGTTTGACAAATAAGTATTCTGACCTATTGCACGCACAAATTGATCGCACTAGCTGCTCCTCTAATAAGAAAGAGAATTTTATTATCAAGGGTACCATGCCACCAAATAATACCCCGAGGAAGGTCACCGTAAAAACTCAGAGGCAGAGATTAGAAAGAAAAGACAACTGCAAGATCAACCCTCTAAGTTTGAAGACAGTGGATCCGAGGAGGTTTATACTATAGACTCTGACCCAGAAGCCGTACCTCAGACTACTAGGAAACAAGCAAAGGTCCAAGCACAGGCTACCCCTCCTCAGTCTGAAGAAGGAGAGGGTGAGTCTGGTTCATCACCTCAGGAGAGAGGTACAAGTGAGTCTGATCCTGGAGATGCTACATCTTTGGGCAACAAGAAAAATAAAGGTTCAGAGTCAGATTCAGAAACTGCTAGCCAGAGTGATGACGAGAGTGCTAGTAAATCTAGTGAAGAGGCACCTACTGCAATAGATCCTTGATTTGACGATCCTACTTTGGTTGCCCGTACTTTCAGATGCAAAACCAGCAGAGTTCAGGAAAGAGTTAGATGGGAAATAGAGGGCACCTCTCGGATATTTAATGAAGAGTTTGCACTAGATGAAAAAGGGAACCAGAGGAGAATCATACATGAAGAAGTTGAGATCAGATCCGCTGCGCTGAGTGACATGGATGATATCAAAGAGCTATATGATCGTTATGGTTTCCAATGGATAAGTCGGGCTGATGGCCCGTATAACCTGATTCTTGTTTATGAGTTCTATGTGGCTTACACCGCCAACTTGATAAGCAGTTGTGAATAAGGGAAGAGCCTAATGATGCAGCCAACATGGGATAGAGTGCAAGTTTGTGGGGTTTAGGTTGACATCTCTGATGCATAATCTAGTGCCTCATATATGGCCCGGATTATATTGTACCACTCACTCAGCTAGACCTTGGTTCCCACTTAGAGCAGCACAAACGTAAGCAAACATCTCTTGAGTGGATTGCATCAGTCATCACTGATGGGAACCCAACATGGCTGACAACAAAGACAGTGAAAATCACAAAGGCTTCCTTCAGTATGGCAGGAAAATTTTGGTGGTCCGTAGTACGACACCGACTGGTACCGACTATTGTCGATAACACACTGACTCCAGACCGAGCAATTTTGGTTGCATCCATCATATCCTAGTACGATAAATATTATTTCCCGCATCATCATGGAGGAACTCAAGGAACATGCCTTGCAGATGTCCACATCTCTCCCATTTCCTTGCCTTATCACTCAGTGGTGCCAAGTAGCCGATGTACCAAAAATTCAAAAAGTTAATAGGACCTCATATGCTACAAGCTTTTAGGATATTACCCTTATTTGGGATACGACTAACCCCGTGGTAAGTGGAAGAGCCCACTCTGCTGCGTCTGGCAGTACTTTGTTTCCCGAACCTAGTGGAGATGTGCCAGCCAATGTGTTGGTTGTGTTTGATGATATTGCTGCCACTACTTCCACCCCGTCAGCTACTGCACCTGGTCCATCTCCATCAGCTCATGCTACACCGTCTAATGAGCCAGGTTCTTCCTTTCTCTTCACTAGTGAGTTTTTCAGCAAGGTTGCTGAAGCAGCCTTTCATGCGGATGAGAAGATTAAGCGGTTCTCAAACTCCATTAAGCCTTTGATCCACAGAGAGATAGTTGATGTTGTGGCCCCAATTCAGAGTCAAATTAATCAGGTTAATGTCCGTGTGAACGGGATAGAAGTTCGGGTGAATAAGCGGATGCAGACACTGACTGTGCCAGAACTTACTGCTATATTGATTGAGCTTGCAAAGGCTCAAGCCTACATTGATTCTATCCAAAAGCAGCAGGTGCCGGTCACCCCTTTATATTGAGATTCCAACACATGAGGGTGCAGAGGATGATTTCATTGACTTGCTTGCACATTCCCCTTCTCGTGAACTGACTGAAGCTACTGAAACAGACCCCAAACCTATAAGAAAGAGAAAGAAATGAGATATGAAGGTTTGGGATAAGGACGCCCTATTGAGCCCGAAATCATTAAAATACAAAGAGGATAAAGCTGAGAAGAAGAGGCAGAAGAGAGTAGCAACAATGCTTAAAGATTCCCTAGCCATCCAACAAATTTGTGTTGATTCTATTGGTATCGGTGGCTCAGAAAGTGGTGTTGCGGGTACCACAGAGAAAACATCTTTAAACCCCACTGTGGGAGTGTCGGTTGATGAAGCTACTCGGGCAGCTACTGCTGTTGAGAGGACTGCAGAAGCAGCCTCTGTTGATGATAAGACTGTGGGCGTTGACCCATCAGGTCTGATTTCTACACCCGATGACCGTACTCAGGCACCGCAGGTATGCCTCGTATCCCTTGTTTAGTTATTTTTAGTGCATTGGCGACAGTGCGCAACTTCTTTGATGGGGTGGGGGAAACTGGGTCATCTGGTTTTTTTTTTGTAGAGTGTTTTGGCAAAGTTTGAGTAGCCAAAACATTTGCGTCATGCCGCGATATTAAATCAAGTGCTGCATGGGAGGCAACCCATGAGGGTATATAAATGACACCCGCGTCCTTGGGGTTTTCTTGCCTGTGTTCTTTCCCTAAGGATTTTTAACTTCTGTTGAACTAGCACGTTTAGTATAGGTTGTGTAGAGTAAAAGGAAAATAGGAACTTAGTGCAGTCTATGGTCTGATTTTGAACTTGATTTTGATTTTAAAAAAAAAATGGAGACCCCTCCAAGATTTGTGTGACATGAGATTATCTATTTTTGATAGACTGACCATTATGGATCTGTGCATGACATTGTGTTAATATATCTACTGAATGGCTTAAGCTAGAGTATTAACCTGATAGTTAGCATGTGATTGTTGTACTCTGTACCATATGTGTGTGAGCAAAATTTGTACTGTTTTTGCATTGTGTGCCAATCTAGAACTTGCCCTGTAATGACCCTTCCAGTCATTTATACATTTTCGCCTTTCTTGTACCATTAGAGCTTACTTGTAGTGGCCCAAATCATTTATGACTTGTCGGGACCGGTAATTCGGTGCCCAGGTCGTTTGTTTGGTCTTTATGGCCGTTCCTCGTTTTAGTGCTTCAACTTTGGAAATCGTTGACTTTCGACAACATTCTTGGTAATATCAAAGAATTAAACCAAGTTTCTAGGTCAAAGGAATCCCTTACTCGAAAGTTCGATTTAAAGAAATGCTTCGTGTAACACCTCGCCCGTTTGGAAGGTTTAAAGTAACCCGTGCCTTTGGAGTAAGACTAATAGTATTTAATATACTAAGAAGGATGTGTTATGAGGTATTATAATCGCAAAATGATCGTACGATAAGTTTTGAAGTCAAGCAAGTTGCAAAACAAAAGTCGGAAAAAGTTATTGTAAATTCCTTTAAGGAATTCTCTTTAAATTTGGGTTAAATATTTTGGAGTATTTCTCCCTATCTATAAAGATTTAGTGGGCCCCAAATATACCAAATCAAAGGTCTACAAGTCTAGTTTCTAACACAATAAACCGTTCATCCATACGACTTCAGAATAGAGAGATATTCACATTTTCGTAAGACTGCGCAAGTAGACACGTCAAGGTGGGGCCCACATCCTAAGTCGGTTCAGCTTATAAAAGCTGATTTCCCCTTCGTTTTAACTCATTATTTTCACCCAAAATGCACTGAAAATCAGAGGGAAAGTCCCTAAATAATCCATGGACTTTGATCCTTTCAATTATGAAGTTTAACAGAAGATGCTCTACGTCGCGAGCTTGTCATTTTGGTATAGTTTTCCCCGTCGATTTCATGGCGTATCTTCGTGGGTGTTGATGCAGCGAGCCAGCAGGTGTTTTCTAAGTATTTGGCAGTAGCTACGGAGTTATATTGGTGAGGTATGGATCCCGTACACTTATCTATTTGTTGAATCAAGATTCTAAACTTCTAGTCACGAAAAGTTGTATTTTTCGCTAACTTGTTGTAGTTTCTTGTTGAATTTGGATATATTTGTTGTTCCTGCAAGGAGGTAGGTTGTTAATCTTGGGATATTGAATATATTTGTCAAGGAAATCTCTTCCCTATGACCCTCCTTGATTATTATATGTTCTTGTATTGTTTTATGGATTTCTGAGCCACAAAGTGGTATTTTGGATCTGTGGCTCTGGGCAGCCCCTTTGTCAAATTAAATTGGGTTGTTATTGTTGTATGTTGATGGTGTTAAAGTGTTGGAGGTACTGGGGATTGGTGTGATTCTTATTGTAGTCACGTACGATAGTTACTTGATTAAATGACATAAAGAACGCCTTTCAATAGTGCCTCGGGAGCTCGTCGCTCCATTGAGATGTGGGTTGCATATTATTTTTGGATTTAGCTGCCATTTCTTATTGTTATTGTCCTCATTTTATGCTTTGGAGTTGGCTGGTCGCGAGTGTGACATTAACACCTTATCAATTGGCTATAGCTCGTTCTTGCAGCCTCGTCGATTCTAGTAATTGTTCAATTACCTTGGTTGGTCAGCCTTCATAGAGACGCCTTTGAGGCTTCAGTTAAAAGTATTCTTTTGTGATTTGGAGCTTCCCGGAACAGTTTGAGTCTGGACGATGCTGTTCCCGCAGCTAGTCATCGAATGATAGGTAGGTTATGATTTTCCCCTATCTTGACTCTGCGTATATATTCTATAACTGCATTAATTAGCATCCTTGGGTGGGTTGTTGTAGGTTGGTACCCCAGAAATTGTCCGCCTTTCATCCGTCTATTTCATACGTTGTTTGTAGTATTCACATAGTATTGTATATTACCTTTGTGGTCTTGTGTGGCCTTGTATTGACTTTGTAACATAGATGGTGGGTTATTTGGGGAATGTCCGCGAGACCCGGACATAGAGATGATCCTTTTAGGCTGGTTATGTCTGATAAGTAGTTGTTGGGCCTGTGCAGGGCTGATAGGAGGTGTTATGAGCCGTTGGGCTACTTTTATATTTGTGTGCGAGTATATAATCCATGAAAAAGGTTTTCCCCTGCATGTTTTGGCTGCGAACCACTACTAACAGTTTTCCTAAATCTGCATGGCCCTAGGGGCCATTTTTTGGTACTGTTTATGTTAGAAAAGGGGATTTTTGGATGTTTTTGCACTGATTTTATTACTGGTACTAGTCTCTGCGGGGAGGAGCACTAGACTTGATTTACTACAGTTTTAGACCCGATTACGCCCGAGCACCCTTGGAGGGGTTTTTGAGGCATTTTCTACTACTTTAGTCCTAGACGGGGTCTGGGCATGAATACTTGAGACTGGGTCTCTATCTTGATCCAGGACTTGCTTCCGGATGACATGTCTTGATACTGAGTTTTAGTATGGGGTCGGGGACCTCCATAGACCTTGCCACTCCAGACCTGGGGCTTCGGGCTGCATGTACCGGAAGGAAGGGTATACAGTGGAGTAGAGGTATACCGGCTGAGTCCTTCCATGAAACCTGCCTGCTGGGCCCGATCGGCACCGGAGGAGGTACATATAGAGGTTTTATTTCACACATCATATCATATCACGCATTGGATTCCACCCTTGTTTGCTATTTGTTAATTGTACACTCCGGTAGTATGGGATGTCGTAGGGTTTGCTTTCACTTGATTGTGTTCCTCGGTTGTATGGGCGGTTGTTGGGACTGTAGGTAGACTATATTTACTCCTGTCTTTATTTAGAGCTTGTCTTGGTACCCGGTTCTTGAAAGATTAGTGATGGCTAGCCTGTTGGGGCTTTGGTTATGGGATTTTTGATTATTGAGAGGGCTTTGGAGTCCTATCTTATTGAGGCACTTTTGTGTGGCCTTCTAAGCAGAGTGTGAGACTCTGGCTCAATCCTTGTGGGAAGTTGAGTAGTATCTCTCAGTTATTGTGGCCTAGTTATTTCATCCTAGGGTTGCACTTGTGAGGTGATTCCCTGGTTATGCTATCATATGATTGGATTGGTGTTATGATTTCCTTATACTGGTTGATTCCATTTTGAGTATGTTAGACTACTCTCTGTCTTTTCCTTCCACTTGAGGTTACCGATATACCGCTATTTTCTCAACTCTCTCTCTACTTACTTATATTATTGTGCAAGGACTCCAGGTGCGTTCTCCTTTTCTTCACCTGTGATTCTGTGTAATTGTATCTCTGTGCTAGCATGTGTTACTTGAAGCTCTTGGTTATGGATGATCTGTGCTAGCTCCTTGTGCCTTTCTTATGGCTTCAGTGACTGCTTTCTTGCTATCTGTTTACTTACTGCTTTTATATCTTATATGCGCTCAGTCGGCCGATGATGCCTACTGAGTACCCGTGGTTTTAGTGCTCATACTACACTTATGCACTTTTTGGTACAGATATTAGCTGAGCTTTCATCGTTGATCGCGTTGGAGAATCGTGCAACTTTTGGTTCTTCGAGATTAGGGTGAGCGCCTGACGGTCGGGGCTTGTCTACATCTCATCTGTTGTACTGTTGCTCCTTGTACTTTTGGAGGCAATTTATGTTGTATTTTGTTACTACTAGCACTTGTATTCTATTAGAAGCTTCTGTACTATTGATACCAAGTCTTGGGGTTGGTGAAGTTTCCTTTATGTATTTATATTCGAGTTTTGCTTCTGCTTATTTCTGCTTGATGGTGTGTTTTGGTTAGGTAGTAGCTCATTACTAACAATTTTGGGCTACGGGAATTGGTTCACCTACTAGGGCATTGTAGGTGCCATCATGACCTAAGAAATTGGGTCGTGACAGCTTGGTTTCAGAGCTCTAGGTTCACCGGTGTTATGGTACAGAAGAAAGTGTCTAAGTAGAGTCTCGCGGATTGATATGATGACATCCATATCCTATATGCGGGAGGCTACAGGGAATTGTTAGGAAAAGTTTCATCTTTTTGGCTCCTCATTGTGCGTTCCTGGCTCTATTGACTTCTAAACTTCGATTGTTCATTCATTCTGAGATGCCTCATATGAGTGCGATAGCAGTTGGTGCCGAGGCTTCTATACCTGTTGCTTCAGTGCGTCCATCAGCGCCAGGACTCCAGAGTGAGGGTTTACCGCACCAGATAGGGGGTGTAGGGTCGGCCTAGCCTCCGATTGGATTTATAGAGACGTCAGTGCTTCAGGACACCGTGGCAAGGACTTTGAGCCCTACGGTGAGTGTTTTAGTACCTGGTTCTACGAGTGGTGTTTTAGTTAGGGTTGAGCTTCCAGTTTTTCAGCAGGATTGTCTGTCGGTATTAGAGTACGAGGTGAGATTTTACCATCGGACTTCATTTGGTAGAGGCTATTTTCGGTGTGGTGAGAATGGGCACTTTGCTAGGAATTACCCCACGATTGTGTATCCCAGACAGCCTGGTTGCTATCATTGTGGAGAGATTGGTCACCTTTATAGAGCTTGTCCTCAGCGAGGGCTGGTTGGGCCTTTAGTTTCGACTACTCAGTCCAGAGTTAGATCCCGTCAGCTTGATGCTCCTTTTGGTGGGCCAGAGGTAGAGGTTCCTGATATTATTGCTCCAGGTTAGGTTTTTGCTACCTTTGACTTATGTTAGTCCCGCTCGTTTTGCGACTCTATCCCTTCTGTTGTGTAATTGCTTATATGCCTACATGCTACTAGTTTAAGTTGTTTGGCTACCCGAATTATAGTATCGAGATGTTGTTTTATTGGTAGTTTATTCTTTAGTAGTGGATGGGGATAAGTTAGCCTTGAGAGGTGTTTTCCTGGAGTTGTAGCTCATGGGTAGTTCTTGTTAGTCTATTTCTAGTTGTGTTATCCCTTTTTCATTGTGATTTTGGACTTGTGGTTGAGTTTCCCTTGTTGAGCGGTCCTATATGGTTGTTGCCTAGGCCGTTATCTAGCGTGGCTAGAGATCCATGTGATGGTTTGGTGTATTACCGGTAGTTGGGCCGGAGTTGAGATTTTGCCTCAGTTGGGAGATATTGGTTATGCTAGTGTGCATAGATTGGTTTGGTCTCCTGAGTGTCTAGAGTCGACCCTCTTTGTTCATTAGTTTAGGAGGTTGGTAGGTATGTGGGTTGTTCCCATAGTCTCCTCCACTTCCTGGTCCGTTGGATGTTTTGTTGTATCCCTACCTCCAGTTGGAATGAATCTTGATCGTAGTTCTTTCGATGAGCTCTGGATGTTGGCATCGTCATTGGGTCTTGACTTTATCACTTTCGACTAAGTGTTGATCGTAACCTCGTGGTTGGGTAGTATTTGTAAGCATTTCGGGTGAGTTGGACATCTGGCCCATTCTTCTCCTGCCTTATTGAATTTGACGTGTAACTATGAGTAGTAAGGTAATGGCTTCAGGTTCTTATTCGAGAAAGGATTTGTAAGGTTTAGTATGTGCTAAGGAAGGATTTTTGTTTAGTTGAAAAATAAGGGAGATGACTCTTTATTTGTATTTATGTGTCCTAGTAGTCACCTGAGGTGGCGATGAAGGTTTGCTTTGGGATTGTGTATTGGTGGTTTGATCCAGCCATCTACACATTGCCGTGGGTTTTCCATCGATTGGTTTTTGTTTCAGTAGCAACTGCGGTGTTGGTAACTTGCATTTTCAGGCCTAGTTGGGTTGGATTCTTAAGGGTTCATTGGCAGCATACGGGTTCGACCAAGGCTTTAGTTGGTAGTTTTGAAAGTTGGGGTTCAGAATCATGGCTTGGCAGGTTACATCGGATGGTTCGTGGCAGTTTCTATTTGGTTGCAGCATCCTGGTGCCGGGAGGCAGTGGGTGCAGGCAACTTAGCTTTTTTACTTCAGTTGTGGATGCGGCTATTGGCCTTGGACACCTAGTCCTGGGCTAACCTCTGCAAGAGGCGGGATATTTGTCACGACCCGATTTCTCAAATCATGATGGCACCTACAATCCCAGTAGGCGAATCAATTCCCGTAGCCCAGAATGGTTAGTAATGGGCTACTGCCTAATCAAAACGCACTAGCAAGCAGAAATAAGCGAAAGCAAAACTCGAATATAAATACATAAAGGAAACTACACCAACCCCAAGACTTGGTATCAATAGTACAAAAGCTTCTAATAGGATACAAGTGCTAGTAGTAACAAAATACAACATAAATTGCCTCCGAAAGTACAAGGAGCAACAATATAATAGATGAGCTGTAGACAAGCCCCGACCGTCAGGCGCTCACCCTAGTCTCAAAGATCCAAAATCTGCACGAGTCTCCAACGTGATCAACGGCGAAAGCTCAGCTAATATCTGCACAAAAAGTGCAGAAGTGTAGTATGAGCACCAAAACCACGGGTACTCAGTAGGTATCATAGGCCGACTGAGTGCATATAAGATATAAAAGCAGTAAGTAACAGATAGAAAGAAAGCAGTCACTGAAGCCATAAGCAAGGCACAAGGAACTAGCACAGATCATCCATAACCAAGAGCTTCAAGTAACACATGCTAGCACAGAGATACAATTACACAGAATCACAGGTGAAGGAAAGGAGAACGCACCTGGAGTCCTTAAACAATAATATAAGTAAGTAGAGAGAGAGTTGAGAAAGTAGCGATATACAGGTAACCTCAAGTGGAAGGAAAAGACGGAGAGTAGTCTAACATACTAAAAATGGAATCAACCAGTATAAGGAAATCATAACACCAATCCAATCATATGATAGCATAACCAGGGAATCACCTCACAAGTGCAACCCTAGGATGAAATAACTAGGCCACAATAACCAAGAGATACTACTCAACTTCCCACAAGGATAGAGCCAGAGTCTCACACTCTGCTCAGAAGGCCACACAAAAGTGCCTCAATAAGATAGGACTCCAAAGCCCTCTCAATAATAAAAAATCCCATAACCAAAGCCCCAACAGGCTAGCCATCACTAATCTTTCAAGAACCGGGTGCCAAGACAAGCTTTAAATAAAGACAGGAGTAAATATAGTCTACCTACAGTCCCAACGGCCGCCCATACAACCGAGGAACACAATCAAGTGAAAGCAAACCATCCGGCATCCCATACTACCGGAGCGTACACTGAACACACAGCAAACAAAGGTGGAATCCAATGCATGATATGATATGATATGAAATAGAACCTCTGTATGTACCTCCTCCGGTGCCAATCGGGCCCAGCAGGCAGGTTCAATGGAAAGAATCAGCCTGTATACCTCTACTCCACCATATACCCTTCCCTCTGGTGCACGCAGCCCGAAGCCCCAGGCCCAGAGCGGCAAGGTCCATGGAGGTCCCCGACCCCATACTAAAACTCAGTATCAAGACATGTCATCCGGAAGCAAGTCCGGGATCAAGATAGAGACCCAGTCTCAAATATGCATGCCCAGACCCTGTCCAGGACTAAAGTAGTAGAAAATGCCTCAAAAACCCCTCCAAGGGTGCCCGGGCGTAACCGGGTCTAAAATTATAGTAAATCAAGTCTAGTGCTCCGCCCCGCAGAGACTAGTATCAGTAATAAAATCAAGTCTGGTGCTCTGCCCCCCAGAGACTAGTATCAGTAATAAAATCAAGTCTGGTGCTCTGCCCCCCAGAGACTAGTACCAGTAATAAAATCAGTGCGAAAACATCAAAAAATCCCCTTTTCTATCAACAAAAGTACCAAAAACAGGCCCCTAGGGCCATGCAAATTTAGGAAAACTGTCAGTAGTGGCTCACAACCAAAACTGTAGTAAAACCTGTAGGGGAAAACCTTTTTCATGGATGATATGCTCGCAAACAAATATAAAAGTAGCCCAACGGCTCACAATAACTCCTATCAGCCCTGTACAGGCCCAACAGCTACTCATCAGACATAACCAGCCTAAAAGGATAATCTCTATGTCCGGGACTCGCGGACATTCCCCAATAACCCACCATCTATGTTCTAGAGTCAATACAAGGCCACACAGGACCACAAGGGTAATATACAATACTACGCAAATACTATAAACAACGCATGAAATAACGGACGAACAAGGTGGACAAGGTCTGGGGTACCAAACTATAACAACCCATCCAAGGATGCTAATTAATGCAGTTATAGCCTATATACGCAGAGTCTAGATAGGGGAAAATCATAACCTACCTGTCATCCGATGACTAGCTGAGGAAATGGCGTCGTCCAGACTCGAACTGATCCTGGAAGCTCCAAATCACAAAAGAATACTTTTAACTAAATCCCCAAAGGCGTCTCTATGAAGCCTGACCAACCAAGGTAATGTAACAATTGCTAGAATCGACGAGGCTGCAAGAACGATCCATAGCCATTTGATAAGGTGTTAATGTCACACTCGCGACCAGCCAACTCCAAAGCATAAAAATGAGGCCAATAACAATAACAAATGGCAGCTAAATCCAACAACAATACGTTAACCACATCTCCAAGGAGCGACGAGCTCCCGAGGCACTATTTCAAGGCGTACTTCACGTTGTCCAATTCAATCACTATCGTATGCGATCCCAAAAAGAATCGCACAATTTCCCAATACCTCCAGCACCTTACCACAACCAGAACACCACAACAATAACCAAACATAACAAGATAAAGGGGCTGTCCAAAGCCACAAATCCAAAATACCACTTCGTGGCTCAGAAATCCATAAAATAATATTAGAACATATAATAACGAAGGAGGGTCATAGGGGAGAGATTTCCTTGACAAAAATATTCAATATCCCAAGATTAACAACCTGCCTCCTTGCAGGAACAACAAACATATCCAAATCCAACAAGAAACTACTACAAGTTATCAAAAAATACAACTTTTCGTGACTAGAAGTTTAGAATCTTGATTCAACAAATAGATAAGTGTACGGGATCCATACCTCACCAATATAACTCCGTAGCTACTGCCAAATACTCAAAAAGCACCTGCTGTATTGCTGCATCAAGACCCACGAAGATACGCCATGAAATCGACAGGGAAAACTATACCAAAATGACGAGCTCGCGACGTAGAGCAACTTCCGTTAAACTTCCGAATTGAAAGGATCAAAGTCCATGGATTATTTAGGGACTTTACCTCTGATTTTATGAAGCTTTTGGGTGATTTTTATCAATTAAAACGAAGCTGGAACACCTTTTATAAAGCAAAACCGACTTTGGATGCGGGCCCCACCTTGACGTGTCTGCTTGCACAGTCTTACGAAAATGTGAATATCTCTCTATTCTGAAGTCGAATGGACGAACGGTTTAGTTCTTTGGAAACTAGACTTGTAGACCTTTGATTTGGTATATTGGGGGACCAGTAACGCTTTATAGATAGGGAGAAACATCCCAAGACATTAAACCCAAATTTGAAGAGAATTCCTTAAAGGAATTTATAATAACTTTTTCCGACTTTTGTTTCGCAACTTGCTTGACTTCAAAACTTATCATACGACCATTTTGACATTACAATACCTCATAACACATCCTTATTAGTATATTAGAAACTATTAGTCTTACCCCAAAGGCATGGGTTACTTTAAACTTTCCAAACGAGCGAGGTGTTACACGAGGCATTCCTTTAACTCAAACTTTCGAGTAAGGAATTCCTTTAACCTAGAACCTTGGTTTAATTCTTTGATATTACCAAGAATTTTGTCGGAAGTCAATGATTTCCAAAGTTGAATCTCTAAAATGAGGAACGGCCATAAAGACCAACCAAACGGCCTGGGCAACGAACTACCGGTCCCGAAAAGCTATAAATGACTTCGGGCCGTTACAAGTAAGCTCTAATGGTACAAGAGAGGTGAAAATGTGTAAATGACCGAAAGGGGTCATTACAATATTCCAAATTTTAGCAGTGTTCCAGTTAGTACGAGGTCCTTCTACCATGGTTGGACAGACTCAACAGCGTAAGTTTGAGCTTCAGCAGTGGTGTATGCTTTATGTGGTCAGCTTGTGCGGGTTGAGACTAGTGAGGCTATTTTGAGTTCTGATGATACATAGAGACTGGTAATCGCCATTCCTCTGCCGAGGATTTGGAAGCTTTTTTAATTGATTCCTCCAGAGTTAATGTTTATGTGGGGTTCCAGTGTTGGTTAGACTCGACCAGTATGGACTAGAAGTTCGTTATGATATATGCCTCAAAGTGGTTGGTGTTTGCAGAACCAGTAGAGCGGTTGATTCGAGCCAAAGGAATAAGTTGAAAGTATATGCAAAAATTTCTATGGCTAGATGGTAACTTTGAACCCCAGGCACCCTTTTCCTTTGCCTTCGGGGTGTTTGGAATTGATATTCATGGCATGGTGGACTTCTTCCTGAGGTGAGATTCGTAAGGCAATTTCACATTCAAATGGTGTTCGAGTGTTCAGAGTAGGAGTAGTGTTTTCTAGAGTTAGGAGCTTGCCTCATGGATACAGACTTCGTGGTAGGCTTACCACACTTCTTGCAGGATCATGGTTTTGGTTTGGGTCTTTTGGGCAGGTTGCCCTAGTTCATTCACTTTCAGTTGATTCAGACCTGGCACGGTTCAGTTAACAAGTTCGATGTTAGCAAAAATGTTCGTTCATTGGTTGATGGTCAGTCAGGGCATGTAAGTTTCATTTTCAATGATATGCTATGGGTTGTTATCTTGGATGGCAAAGGCTAGTAGCCTATATCTTGGCTTAAAATGAGTTTGAATAAAATGGGTGACTTCGTTCATGGTAAAGTATAAGTAGGAACTATGGATCTCCGGTATGTCAGTTGATGTTTCGATAGTGGTTTGGGTGTTCAACTTGTATGCAGCTTCCGGTTTATGGTGCTAAAGGATTTACTTGGTATGGTTTTGAGGATTTGAGTTCTGTGTGTTGATAGCCTTGGTGCTCTAGTTTCAGTGTTGTGTAGGTGCTTTTCGGTTAAGATTCTCGAGGTTCAGTTAAGGTTGGCAGATCTTTGGAGGTTAAAATCTAGCTTGGCTAGTAAGAAATTAAGGCTTGTTTCTGTTCTGTTGGGTGTCGCCCGGTCGTGGAGGCAACCCGGGTTGTCCGAGAGAGTAGTGTGGGCATTGTATCCGCTATTCTTAAATCTCTAGTATTTTGTTCCTTCCTGACTTTCGGGGATGAAAGTATTTTTAGTAGTGGATGATGTAATGACTGGTAGTTCGGTGCTCGGGCCATTTGTTTGGTCTTTATGACCGTTCCTTGTTTTAGAGCTTCAACTTTGGAAATAGTTGACTTTCCGACAACATTCTTGGTAATATCAAAGAATTAAACCAAGGTTCTAGGTCAAAGGAATCCCTTACTCGAAAGTTTGAGTTAAAGAAATGCCTCGTGTAATACCTCGCCCGTTTGGAAGGTTTAAAGTAACCCGTGCCTTTGGAGTAAGACTAATAGTATCTAATATACTAAGAAGGATGTGTTATGAGGTATTATAATCGCAAAATGATCGTATGATAAGTGTTGAAGTCAAGCAAGTTGCGAAACAAAAGTCGGAAAAAGTTATTGTAAATTCCTTTAAGGAATTCTCTTCAAATTTGGGTTAAATGTCTTGGGGTGTTTCTCCCTATCTATAAATAGTTAGTGTGCCCCCAATATACCAAATCGAAGGTCTACAAGTCTAGTTTCCAACACAATAAGCCGTTTATCCATACGACTTCATAATAGAGAGATATTCACATTTTTGTAAGACTGCGCAAGCAGACATGTCAACGTGGGGCCCACATCCTAAGTCGGTTCAGCTTATAAAAGCTGATTTCCCCTTCGTTTTAACTCATTATTTTCACCCAAAATGCACTGAAAATCATAGGGAAAGTCCCTAAATAATCCATGGACTTTGATCCTTTCAATTCGGAAGTTTAACGGAAGTTGCTCTATATCGCGAGTTCGTCATTTTGGTGTAGTTTTCCCCGTCAATTTCATGGCGTATCTTCGTGGGTGTTGATGCAGCGAGCCAGCAGGTGTTTTCTGAGTATTTGGAAATAGCTACGGAGTTATATTGGCGAGGTATGGATCCCGTACACTTATCTATTTGTTGAATCAAGATTCTAAGCTTCTAGTCACGAAAAGTTGTATTTTTCGCTAACTTGTTGTAGTTTCTTGTTGGATTTGGATATGTTTGTTGTTCCTGCAAGGAGGCAGGTTATTAATCTTGGGATATTGAATATTTTTGTCAAGGAAATCTCTCCCCTACAACCCTCCTTCGTTATTATATGTTCTAGTATTTGTTTTATGGATTTCTGAGCCACGAAGTTGTATTTTGGATCTGTGGCTCTGGGCAGCCCCTTTGTCATATTAAATTGGGTTGTTATTGTTGTATGTTGATGGTGTTAAAGTGTTGGAGGTACTGGGGATTGGTGTGATTCTTATTGTAGTCACGTACGATAGTTACTGGATTGAATGACATAAAGAACGCCTTTAAATAGTGCCTCGGGAGCTCATCGCTCCTTTGAGATGTGGGTTGCATATTATTGTTGGATTTAGCTGACATTTCTTAATGTTATTGGCCTCATTTTATGCTTTGGAGTTGGCTGGTCGCGAGTGTGACATTATCACCTTATCAATTGGCTATAGCTCATTCTTGCAGCCTCGTCGATTCTAGCAATTGTTCGATTACCTTAGTTGGTCAGCCTTTATAGAGACGCCTTTGGGGCTTCAGTTAAAAGTATTCTTTTGTGATTTGGAGCTTCCTAGAGCAGTTCGAGTCTGGACGACGCCATTCCCGTAGCTAGTCATCGGATGACAGGTAGGTTATGATTTTCCCCTATCTAGACTCTGTGTATATAGGCTATAACTGAATTAATTAGCATCCTTGGGTGGGTTTTTATAGGTTGGTACCCCAGACCTTGTCCGCCTTTCATCCGTCTATTTCATACGTTGTTTGTAGTATTCGTGTAGTATTGTATATTACCTTTGTGGTTCTGTATGACCTTGTATTGACTCTGGAACATAGATGGTGGGTTATTCAGGGAATTTCCGCGAGACCCGGACATAGAGATGATCCTTTTAGGCTGGTTATGTCTGCTGAGTAGCTGTTGGGCCTGTGCAGGGCTGATAGGAGTTGTTGTGAGCCGTTGGGCTACTTTTATATTTGTGTGCAAGCATATCATCCATGAAAAAGGTTTTCCCCTGCATGTTTTACTACAGTTTTGGCTGCGAGCCACTACTAAGAGTTTTCCTAAATCTGCATGTCCCTGGGGCCCTTTTTTGGTACTGTTGATGATAGAAAATGGGATTTTTGGATGTTTTCCCACTAATTTTATTACTGGTACTAGTCTCTGCAGGGTGGAGCACTAGACTTGATTTACTACAGTTTTAGACCCGGTTACGCCCGGGCACCCTTGGAGGGGTTTTTGAGGCATTTTCTACTACTTTAGTCCTAGACGGGGTCTGGGCATGCATACTTGAGACTGGGTCTCTATCTTGATCCCGTACTTGCTTCCGGATGACATATCTTGATACTGACTTTTAGTATGGGGTCGGGGACCTCCATGGACCTTGCCTCTCCGAACCTGGGGCTTTGGGCTGCATGTGCCGGAGGGAAGGGTATACGGTGGAGTAGAGGTATACGGGCTGATTCCTTCCATGGAACCTGCCTGCTAGGACCGATCGGCACAAGAGGAGGTACATACAGAGGTTCTATTTCACACATCATATCATATCATTCATTGGATTCCACCCTTGTTTGTTGTTTGTTGATTGTACGCTCCGGTAGTATGGATGTCGGAGGGTTTGCTTTCACTTGATTGTGTTCCTCAGTTGTATAGGCGGCCGTTGGGACTGTAGGTAGACTATATTTACTCCTGTCTTTATTTAGAGCTTGTCTTGGCACTCGGTTAGTGAAAGATTAGTGATGGTTAACCTGTTGAGGTTTCAGTTGTGGGATGTCTGATTATTGTGAGGGCTAGGGAGTCCTATCTTATTGAGGCACTTTTGTATGGCCTTCTGAGCAGAATGTGAGACTCTGGTTCTATTCTTGTGGGAGGTTGAGTGGTATCTCTTGGTTATTATGGTCTAGTTATTTCATCCTAGGGTGTGACTTGTCAGGTGATTCCCTGGTTATGCTATCATGTGATTGGATTGGTGTTATGATTTCCTTATACTGGTTGATTCCATTTTGAGTATGTTAGACTGCTCTCCGTCTTTTCCTTTTACTTGAGTTTACCGGTATACTGCCATTTTCTCAACTCTCTCTGTCTACTTACTTGTATTATTATGCAAGGACTCCAGGGGCATTTTCCCTTCCCTCACTGGTGATTCTGTGTAATTGTATCTCTGTGCTAGCATGTGTTACTTGAAGCTCTTAGTTATGGATGATCTGTGCTAGCTCCTTGTGCCTTACTTATATCTTCAGTGACTGCTTTCTTGCTATCTGTTACTTACTGCTTTTATATCGTATATACGCTCAGTCGGTCGATGATGCCTACTGAGTACCTGTGGTTTTGGTGCTCATACTACACTTCTATACTTTTGGTGCAGATATTAGCTGAGCTTTCATCGTTGATCGCGTTGGAGACTCGTGCAACTTTTGGATCTTCGAGACTAGGGTGAGCGCTTGACGATCGGGGCTTGTCTACATCTCATCTGTTGTACTGTTGCTCCTTGTACTTTAGGAGGCAATTTATGTTGTATTTTGTTACTACTAGCACTTGTATTCTATTAGAAGCTTCTGTACTATTGATACCAAGTCTTGGGGTTGGTGTAGTTTCCTTTATGTATTTATATTCGAGTTTTGCTTCCGCTTATTTCTGCTTGCTGGTGCATTTTGGTTAGGTAGTAGCCCATTACTAACCGTTCTGGGATACGGAAATTGGTTTGCCTACTGGGGGATTGTAGGTGCCATCATGACCTGAGAAATTGGGTCGTGACATGCCCGGTTAGTCTTGCCTAGGTTATAGGATTGTTGGTTAGAAAAGGATCATAGGCTGATAGTCCACTTTAGCCTAAATGACCACCCAAATAATTTGAATACCCTTTGATCCCTGATTTTGAGCCTAAATTGACCTTATTATTGTTTAGCCTAATCGCCTTCCTTGTTTTCTATGAACCTTCAGTTTGGCCCTGGTCCCTCCTCGGACATTGTGTACCTTAACTCAGGCAATTCGCCTAAGTTGAGGGTGTCTACTGTGGAGGTAAGTGCAAAATATGGTGTATGAAAAGAAAAGGTTAGTGATAAAAAGGGAAATACCGGGTGTGGCTTATATGTTCGAAAAAAAAAAGAAATAAAGAAATTTTTTATAGAAAAAGAAAAAAATAAAATAAATATGATGAAAAAAAAAGTTGAGTCTGAAATAAAAGCCGCACCCGTCACTTGAGGAAAAAGAAAGAATAAAAAGGGAGAAAAAGGGAGGAAAAGAATAGAGTTGGTCTAGAAAAGTGGAAGAAACATAGCATAGTGTCAAGTAGGGTTTAGTCACTATTTCCCATATCTACCATACTCATCCCCGAGCCTACATTACAATCTGAGTAAAGTCCTATAGTGATCCTAACCTAACTATTCAAAAACCGAGGCATAGAAAATAAGGGCAAGCCTATGGTATTGTGCATGCATTGCTTGAATATCGTCTTGTGAGTGTGAGTGTTCTAGTCAGTCCCAAAGATTTTAACTGTATTATTGTGTGATTGGGAATTCTTTATGGTGAGGGAACTAGAGTAACAATGATGGTTGGCTATTAGGGGAAGTCTCATATGTGTATGCTATATCGTCTATTGATAGCGTGATGTCATCCATGGATCCTCTTGTGTTGTCTTAATAAAAGGAAATTGTGCACTTGTTTTGTACTGAAAGAGAGGGGGAAAATTGTTGTGAGATGAACTGCAAATTAATATGACTGCCGTAGTTCCTAGTTTCTTTTGCTCAAGTGTCGTATTAGGATAGTTTCTATTATCGCTTAAGGATAAGCAACAGTCTTAAGTTGAGGGTGTTGATGTGCCATAGAAATACAACACTTTTGACACTTAATACTTAGGGTTATCGCTAGTTCTTTAGCACTTTATTGGTAGATTTGATGTGTTTTGTTAAGTGTGCTTGAAAATGGATTCTAGAGCTAATAACTGGAAATTGAACTGAAAAGAGATGGATACAGAGATGCCGGATGACATGATGGTCTGTGGTTCTGAACCACGGACCCATCCTGTTGACTCGTACACCAGAGTTTAGAAATTGTGCAAGTATGGAGGAAAAGTATGACTCAGTATACGAGTCGTGGTTTCAAACCACGATCCATCCTGTCGACTCATAGACCGGAGGAACTGCAGATGTGCTAGAGGGAGCAGGAAGCATGAGTCAGAGTATGAACCGTACTTCCAAAGCACGATCCATCCTGTTGGACTCGTGGTTAGTAATCAGAGAAGGTGCAAGAAAGGACCATGAAACTATGAGTCAGAGTACGAACCATCGATCGAGAGTACAACTCGTGGTTCCACCCGTGGTTTTTCATAACATAAGATGTTGACCAGTTAAGACCATGGTTGACCTAGAAGACCACGAACTGTCATTTGAAATGATGGGTCATCAACCCATTCGTGTTCCCTGCCGAGTCTAGTTCTCCTAGTTTAGTTAGGATAGGATTTATAATGTCTATAAGTACCTTTCTTAGGTTTTCTTTTATGTTTTTACGCTCTATAATTTGTAGGAAACACATTCGTACACTTGTGATCTTGATTTGTTCTTGGTTTTGAGAGTTTAATACATCCATAGTTCTTTGTTCTTGAGTTCATCTTCATCTATTCAAGTTTACGAATTTATTTACTTCTTATTGTAAGTATATGATCATGAACGCATCAATAACTTCTGATTACTTACTTATGAACATGAGAAGCTAAATCCACAACTAGGGTTGTGGAAACCATTGAGGATTAACGAAGTAGGCGATGTACTTGGTAATTCTTGGGCAGTGTTTATGCATGTATTGTTCTTCCCTTTGTTTTGATTGGTGTTTAACGGTGCGCAATGTTATAACTCTCCTTATCCTTACTTTCCAGACCAAAGAGGTAACGGATGGGAAAAGGGTGGTTCTATGATGGATATTTGCGGCTATCAACCCTAATGTAATAGCTTGACCTTGTCCGAAAATAGCTAATCTGGGATCCAGGGTAAGGTTTAGTAAATCATACACCCACGGCCGGACCAAGGCGTGTGGTGAAATTCATATATCTGCTGAACCAAGGATTTAGGTGAACCTAACTTAACAATTTTTCATGCTAAGCACCAAGCTAGTTTACTAAGTACAACACCTTACTAAGTTATGATCTCATGTGGAACACTACTCTAGTCATCTCTCCCATTGATTATAACTCTTAAAACTGTTACGTGTTACATGTCTAAATTCTATTTACAATTACTACTTGTTCTTTAAACCCTCCCCCCCTTCGAGGGAAATAAATGACTAAGAGCACAAGTAAATACTAATTAACCATAGTCCTACCATATTCCCAGTGGGATCGACCCCAACCTTCATTAGGTTCTATATTTGAACAGCAACCGCTTACGCTTTATAAAAGAGGTGTAATTTGGGCGCATCAACATACAACATACCAAATTTCTAGTCCACACTGGTCGAGTCTAACCAACACTGGAACCCCGCATAAAAGACAACCCTTGAAGAATCCATTGAACAAGCTTCTAAACTCTAGGCAACCAATGGTGACCACCAGTCTCTAAGTATTATTAGAACTCAAAATAGCCTTGCTAGCCTCAACCCACACAACCTGATCACATATATCATACACCACTGCTGAATCTCAAACTTATCCCACTGAGTCTGTCCAACCATGATAGAGGAACTTTGTACTAACTAGAACGCCGCCAAAATATGGAATGTCCAGCCTAACTCAAAGGTTAGCCAAGGACTAGGTGTCCAAGGCCAACTGCCACTTTACAACTGAAATGGGGAAGCTAAGCTGTCCGAACTCATTTCCTTCCAACCCAAGAAGCTACAACCGAAGAGAATCAACCATGAACCATCCGGAGTAGTCTGCTAGCCCATGATTCTAAAACCCATCAATGATTACCAATCAATGCTCCTATCAAACTCACGAGTAGACTCATCCACCGTATAAGAATACTAACACAGCTGGAGCCACTACGCCATGACTACACAATTTGCCTAATAAGTAGATGCTACTGAAACTTGGTTCACCCCCCAAAGAAGATAACAAGGAAGCCAATATCGATTCAACAAGATCCTCAAGGTAGTACTGGGAATAAACACTACCTAAATTTCAGACTAGAAGGAATTGTGACCTTGAATCTATCAATGGAAATAACATCACAACTTGAACTCGGTCGATACAGGTCACCAACATTCAAGCCAAAGCAAACTTTCTGTAACACCCCAAAATTTGAATCAGCTTTTAAACTTAAAGTTTCTGAATTTGTTTAGTTTTCCAGGAATTACGGGTCCAAACCACAGGTTGTGGTTTGAACCACGAGCCGTGGAATGGAGTCGTGGTCTTCTACAGTTCAGACTCTGGTCTGAAGACCACAAGTGGGTTTTATGGACTGTGATTTATTCTACGGATCGTAAAGACTACTCGTAGAACTGAAGTCTGAGCTCTGCCTTATCCTCAGGAACCACGAGTGAATATTACGGACCGTATTTCATTCTACGAGTTGTAATATTGACTCGTAGTTCCTCTTGTGTAGCTTAAGTGCTGATCCAGGAATGACGACTGAGTCTATGGCCCATAGATCATTCTACAGACTGTACTGCGGACTCGTAGAAACCCTTATGTAGCTGATCATTTGGGTCAAGAACCACGAGTGGAAACCATAAGTCGTGGTCTAGTCTATGACCCGTGGAATCCACTCGTAGAACCTGAAGCCAAACTTTTTGCTATTTTTCTCCAATTAAATTTTAGGGGTATTTTGTAATTTTCCACTCTTTTAACTCATATACTAAGTCATTCTAAGCCTATTTAGAAGGGTTTTATTCCCACTTAGCCCAAGTTTTCTCCCATTCTTTCAATCAAGTTCCAAAAGAAGAAAAAGGGTTCCATCCTCTCAAGCTTCAAGTTAGGGATTCAAGCTCCATAACAAGGGATTCACTCCAAGCCTCCATTCCTCTCAAATCTTAGTGGTCTAGCTTTAAATAAGATATGTGGGTGTTCAAAAGGGGACCCTTTCACCCTTGTGCCCAAAACCCCAATTCTTTTAAATTGAATTTATGAACTTCGAGTTAGGAGTCATACCCAATTCTTATGGGCTTTTCTATTAATTGTTCCCTCATGATTCTCCTATAAGTTTTAACTCTAAATTGCATGATTTTTCATGGAATTTTTATAAGTGATTTCCTATTCATGAAATTAGTGTTTATGCCCAATTTGGGGAAAACTTATGGGATCAACTTTAAAGTGTTAATTCATGGTTCCTCATCACTTATCTATTATTTATTTGAGATTCCTTAATTGATTTCAAAAGCCCATAAATTAGAGATAATTTCTAGCATGATTCCATTGAATTGCATGTTTTCAAGTGAAAATTAGCATGTTTAGATAATATGACTTTATGTATTTACGAAATTTCATGTCTAATTCTTCAAGTTATGAATTTAGAAAGAGAGGTGTATTTTGAATTATGGCTATACTAAATCTAAGAATTATAATTTGTATTGCATGACATTAAATATGTCTTTATGCTTTCAAACAGATTTGACATCAGATATGTCTTTATACTTCCATATGGATTTGACATCAAATATGTCATTAGTTATATCAGATTTGGCATCCGATATGCCCCAGTATTATATGAGCTATATGTATATTTCGGGAGTAGTATTTAGCACCGAGTTGAATAGGGTGAGAGTGCCCTTAGTCCCAGAACTACGTGCCCCCATAGGTTTATAAGTCCCCTCTATTGGGCATCAAATTAGTGATCATGCCACAGTCATGCCTTTATGCACTGGCAAGGTATATTGGGTCCTACCGATGGGGCGTATACATCGGATTCCATGTAGCTCACATGGTCTATGTCGGTTAGAGAACCTCCCACAAAAACAGTTTTAGGTTTTTAGGTCTTAAGTGCATTGACTCTTTACTTTCAGATTTCAGAACTTCTATTATTTCTATGATCCTAAAGGTGTTTTCAACTTATGACATTGCATTGAGCCATTTTATTATAGATTTTACTATCACTACATGACTTTAGTGTTGGTTATGCCTTAAGCATGTTTTGCTATGACGTGTGTATGATATCAGTTTTAAGCACGCATTTAAGTATATTTTATCATGACATATGCATGTCTCGCATACTCAGTACATTCCATAGTACTGACCGCATACTTATTTGTGCTACATCCTATTATGATGTAGATCCTGTAGCCTGCTCCCCAGTCTGTGGCTAGTAGATCAGCAGCACACCTAGTCAGCTTGGTGAGTCCTCCTTCTTCAAGGACTTGGAGTTTGGTTTCGTTTCTGCAATTAGTTTGTTTATTCAGTGTTTCAGTATCTAGAGTTAGCTGGGGGTTTGTCCCAGTAGCTCTCCAGTAATAAAGGCTTTCAGACATAGAGCCAGATATTCAGTTGTATTCAGATCTTAAATCTTAGACTTTATTTATATAACAAATTAAGTTGTTCATTACTTCAGTTAAGTTTTCGTTCATATATTTTGTCCAGTCTTAAGTCATGTCAGTGCCAGAGGGTTATCTCGAGATCACTTGTGATCTTGGGTCCTATGTTATATCCAGGGGTAGGCTCGGGGACTTAAAAAGTTGGTATCAGAGCATCAGGTTCAAGATTCCTAGGGTATCTAGAAGCTGCATTAAGTAGTGTGCCTTTCATGGGTGTGAATCACGCCACACTTTTGAGGGGGAGGCTATGAGATGTTTTAGGAAAAACTTCACTTTTTCATGTTCACTATCGTGCGATAGAGTTTGACTCTACTTACCCTTTTAATCCATTCCTTACGTATTTAAGATAATGTCTCCATGAAGAAACCCCATGAGGAATGCTAATCTAAAAACTCCAGATCATGAGGTTACGAATGCAGAATTTTGTGAAGCCATCTGTATGTTGGCTCAAGCCATGACAACTCAGTTGAATAAGAAAGAAAATTAAAGAAGAGGAAGAGGAAGAACAAGAAGACCAGAACATGGAACCAATCGTCTTCTCAGCAGAGGTCATCCGGACCAACCCCATCTTTAGTTAGCACACCTACCCTCGATTCTCGGTCTTGTCACCATAGGGGTCCGAAGACCTTGAGGTACCCTCATTGTAGTAGTTACGGTAAGCTCCATCTAGGTGAGTGTCTTACAGGCAAGGAGGGGTATTTTAGGTGTGGTCAGTTAGGCCATAGGATCAGGAATTGCCTCTCAGCTAAGTGGAGCAATCGTGGTGTTCAGCTCCAAAACTGATTCCCTTTATTACCTAGCCAGCCGAGTTAGAGTATTCCTCCACAAGTTGAATCATGTATGTCACTATATTTTCTTCCTTTATGCATCCATAGTTCCTGGACCTCTATTCTTGTTTGGTTGTGAGTTATCTTAACCTAGAACAAAGTGGAGGTAGAAGGGTTGAGGACTAGACTTTTAGGCAAAGGAGAGTCTTAGACTATAGAAGGAAGTGGGTATTCACGCTAAATTCTGGAGTAGTGTATGTTCTGTTAGGGTAAAATGATCATAGTTACTTTGAGGGTTGGTGAGAGGTCCATAGACTTAGAAGGGTAGCATGAATCTAAGGGGGAGATGGTGGGATGTAAAATCATTCAGATTTTGGAGGCTCAGGTAGTGATGCTCTTGGGTGTTAGAACAAAGTCAAGAGGCGAGGCAAGAGCTTATTTCCATCCTAGCATCCTAAGTATACTTCTGCCATTATGATACCTTTTGCATGCCTTGTGTGTCAGCGCCATGGTCCTATTTTAGATTCACACTCATATTTAGCTTCTAGAATGACAAGTAATTGCTTCAGACAACGACTCTATTCTTATCCTGTGATTCTATAAATTCCAGCTTTATGCCCGGAGGGTTGGTATCTATGTAAACTCATGTCTCTCAGTATGCTCGGTCTTATTTGCTCAGTTCATTCTTCAGACATGCCTCTATAGCTAATCAAGTCATGCTATGCCATGTATATGATCAGACCTAATTTCTTGAAATGGTTAGCGCTTATGATTTCCTTACTCTAAAGCCCTTTGACCTTTGCCTTTAATGATGAGGGGTGGTGATCCCCACTATTCATGTCTTACATGCCCAGTATGTGAAGTGCTCATGCCTATTATGCTCGATTCCCCAAGCCTCACCTTGAGTGGTTTGATCACGCTAAGTGCAAGTCAAGATCAATCAACAATCCTTCATTCATGATGCACATGCTCCCGCTCTTTTCTTTCGATGATTCTAGTTTATGTTTTTATAAGCGTTAGGGAAGGAGTCCTTGTAGTAGCCTAGATGGGAGGTAGCAGACTTCTTTTCTTTGTTGGTGTACTTGTTCCACCTTGGGTTCTAGGTGCGGGCACATTGGGACGTAAAGATTGTTCAGGCAAAATGTCTAGTTGAAGAATTTATGTATGTCCCCCCATAGAAGTTCTTGAAATTGTGACTCATAATTATGATAGGGAAGATGAGGAAAGTCTAGAATAGGGTAGGCTACAAAACCATAAGGTAATCATAGTGATAAGCTTGAATACCATGATCGCAACTAGTGAACCTTTGATTAGGAGCTCAAGGTTAGTTGGTTTTTGTGATAAGAAGGAATACTATTCTTAGGAGATAACTCTAGATGCAAGAGATTTAGGTGAGGTAGGCTTGAGCATGAAGAAGCTGGTAGTTCGACTCTGACCTTAGTATCTTTATGTGCACTGTATAGATTTCTAGTTGTGTTTGGTAAGTGTGGTATTTAGAAAAGAATAGCTTTCCCATATATCTACTCCTCTCAGTTTAACGTCCCTTTTGATTAACTGCGATTTCTAAAATGCATTTGTTCCTTATGAGTTCCAGCTAAGTCCCTGCTCTTAATTCAAACCAGATGACATGTTAGATATTTAGTTCATGTCCCATTAGCTATTCTTGCACTCTCAGTATGCATACATGTCACATGAATCCAACTCAGTTTATACTTCAATCAGAAATCAGTTACCATGATAGTACTTCAACTTTTAAAACTCAGTTGAGGGAGCTACTTGGGAAGCAGGATCATCCATGAAAGCCAAATACCTCACCTCTTTCCTTTTGATCCTGTTTCAGCTTGAGGTAATAGTTTCCTCCTTAGTATGTTCCTCCGATTCTAATCCATCAGTTTCTCTCATGATCCTAGCATGCATTCATATTTTCCGAAGTTAGTTCAGTTATGTTTTAAGATGAGAAGTCAGTCTTCATGCTTATTTCTCAGTTTTCATGTTTTGTTGTTTGGTTGGGTTGTTTTCTCTCTAGTTTTCCTTGCTTAGAAGCTCTATAAAGGTGACCACCCACTCCACAATCATAACACCCCGGCTGACTGGGATATGCGAACGTGGGGCAATCCCTAGAAAAGTGCCCACGCTCACCACACTGAAAGCAAACCCTACTGAATAAAGCCGGATGGGAAAATCTCACTAAAACTGACTAGCCACCATGACCTACACACTTGGAATGCAAACCTCGAAGAATCTGACCCGTACCATGTCCACTAAGCCCAACATGTTCTGTACCACTACCCTCTTAAACCCGTGGAGTAACTAAAACTGGCCGGGTAGATAAGAAGCAATGGAACCTATATCTAGTGGAGAGTCCCCTACCTCGAGTCTGAGAACCTCAAGAACTTTCCTGGCGAGGATGTTTCTTAGCACTACCTCCATAAGCCTCACAGCCTAAACCCTCAATAGCCCAAGCATAATACACTACCTGAAGGAAGGTCATCCCAACTGTAACCAAGTGCTCGATTGCCAAACGGAGTGGTGAAATCAAACCTCCAACAAAGCTCTGACCCCTATCAAACTATGAAGGCACAGTCCTAGCAGTACACCTAACCATCTCATGAAATCTCGCCTATACTCCAATACTGACAGAAAACCCTGTTGAAGAACTGGTAGCTCAACCCTAGGTGAAGCACCGGTCGAAGAATCGAGTACTAAAACACCCACCAGAGGACTCAGAGTCCTAGCCACGGTGTCCTTAAGAACTGGGGTAGCTATGAATCCAATTGGAGGCTGGGTTGGTCCCACACGCCCTATCTGAGGTGGTAAACTCTCACTATGAAGTCCTGGCACTGACGAAAGCACTGAAGCAACAGGCACAGAAGCCTCAACATCACCCACTGTCGAACTGGTCTTAGGCATCTTGAAAAGGAATGGAACAATCGAAGTTTAGAAGTTAATAAAGCTAGGAACGCACAATAAAGAGCCAAGAAGATGAAACTTTTCCTAACAATGCCTTGTAGCCTCCCGCAAATAGGATACAAACATTATCGTACCAATCTGCGAGACTCTACTTAGGCACTTGCTTCTGTACCACGACACCCGTGAACCTAGAGCTCTGATACCAAGCTGTCATGACCTGATTTCTCAGGTCATGATGGAACCTACAACTCCCCAGTAAGCGAACCAATCCCCGTAGCCCGGAACGAGTAGTAATGGGCTAGTACCTAACCAATACGCACCACAAGCAGAAATAAGTGAAAGCAGAATATAAAGATAGACAAAGAAGAAATCAGTTGGACCTTTGATTAATTAACATTAACATCTCTTTTTGATTGACCTCCTCCTTTCTTTAATTCACAGGCACAGGAGGTCAAATTCCGATTGTTGTGAAAGTTACTGAATGAATCTATTTTATTCTAATTCGATCTAAGAAGAAAAAAATCACGCTCTGTAGGATTTGAACACCAATTGCTAAGCAACGGGTACCCAGTAGGCATCATCGGCCGACTGAGTGCATATAAGATATAAAAACAGTAAATAGCATATAGCAAAAAAGCAGTCACCAAAGCAATAGGGAAAGCACAAGGAACTAGCACAGAGATTAGATATCCAAGAGTTATAAGCATACAATGCTAGCACAGAAGATATACATAACACAGAAACACAGGCATAAGGAAGAAGAACACACCTGGAATCCTTGCAACAAGAGTAAAAATAAAGAGAGAGAGAGAGTGTTAGGAACATGGCGGTATACTGGTAACCTCAAGTAAAAAAGGAAAGAAGGAAAGAAATCCAACATAATCAACTAGAAGCCATAAAATAATGAAAACATAGTTAAAATACCAACTCTCAAGATAAGTATAAACCGGGATCATTCTCACAATTTACAACCTAGAATGGAATAACTAAACAACAAGAACCAAAAGTTTCTTCTCAGAATCAAGATAAGGAACAATATTCAATGAACCACAACCACTTAGGAGGACAAACAATAGAGCCTCAATGATATAGGACTCACTAGCCCCTCAATACTCAAGCCCTAAACTCAGAGCCTCAACAGGCTAAAACTTACCAATCCACAAGAACCAAGGACCACAACTATCTCTATGAAAAAACAGGAGTAATATAATCTACCTATAGTCCCAATGGCCGCTCATACAACTGAGAAACACGATCAAGTGAAAACAAACCCTCTGGCCGCCCATAAAATCAGAGCGTACACTGAACACACAACAAACAAGGGTGGAATTTTGAGTGAAATATGCATGATGATATGATATGATGAATCTGGAACCAAGTGTGATTGCAGTGCTGTATGTTACCCCCTCTGGTGCCCCAAAGGTCCAATAAAGGCGGGATCTATGAAAGGACCTTTCCTGAGTACCTCTCCTATATCGTACATACCCTCCCTTCGATCACTGTCAGCCTATAGCACTTGGTCCAGAGTGGTAGGGTCCATGAAAGTCTACTCGTAGACCATATACTAACACGAAACTCAATATATCTTAATAATTGGAATCTCGTAGTACGTGCTTGAATTCAACCTGAGTCTAAATCAATAGTACTAATCTCAATAACCCTCATCAAGGGTGTGCGGAGTGTATCTGGATCTAAAGCAATAGTCATGTCTCAATAACATTCATCGAGGGTGACCGGAGCTTATCCGAGTGTAAAACAAAAATCAAGTACCAAAATCCCTAAACAGGGTGCCCAACTCATATCCAGGTCTAAATCCATAGAAAATAATGTCTAGCGCTACGACCTAGCCGAGCCTAGTATCAGAGTGAAGAGCAGTAATCAAGTCATCGTAATATCCTCCCTACTCTGAGAGGTTCCATAAAAGTTAGTTTAAAAGCCCTTTCAAAGTCATGTACCAAAAATGGGCCCTCGGGGCCATGCAAAGTTTAGAAAATCAATTATAGTAGGCCCGAAGCCAAATTAGTATCAAACCATGCAGGGAAAACCCTTTTATGTATGATATGCTCACAAATAATATAGTAGCCCAAAATAGCTCACAAACATTTCCTATCGGCCCTGCTCAGGCTCAACAGCTCTACAATAGTCATAACCAGCCTAGGATAATATCTCTATGTCCGGGACTTGCGAACATTCCCAAATAACCCACCATCTATGTTTCAGAGTCAAATACAAGGCCACACAGGACTACAAGGGTAATATACAATACTACACGAATACTACAATCAATGTATGAAATAAACTGACAGAAAAGACGGTCAAGGTCTGGGGTACCAACCTAATACAACCCATCCAAGGATGCTAATTAATGCCGTTATAGCCTATATACGCAGAGTCTAGGTAGGGAAATCCATAACCTACCTGTCATCCGATGATTAGCTGCAAGAATGTCGTCGTCCAAGCTTGAATTTCTCTGGGAAGCTCCAAATCATTAAACTACTATCAACACACTAATCTACACATTAATACGAGACTAACGATACCCATATCGCTATAATAATAGCCGAACTGAATTTCAGATCACCGACGAGCCTGTGGGCCTTGCAACTCGAAGCCAAAAATGAAGAAGCATAAAATGATAACCATGATCTTGTGAGAACATACCCAGAGAATTGAAGAATTTGGGCATGAAATTCGATCTAAAACAGCCCCTACAAGTCAGGAAACCAAAGAAGGAATTTAAGAACGAAAAACCAAAAATTGGGCAAGAATCGCTTACCACAACGAGAGAGAATGTCAAGGAGGTGAGTTCCACAAACCCACGAGAATGAAAGCCCAAGAAAAATTGAATCTATAAGTAATTTCCAAGCTTTGAGAATTTACAACAATAGAGGGAATTTAAAGAATGAAAATGGGAGATTAGCAACGAACCTTCCGGATTAATGACAGAAAAGTGCTCCTGAAGCTATGGTGAATTTACCCCAAGAAAATGATGGCCAGAAGTGGAGCAAATTGAGTTTGGGAGATTTAACAATGGAGAAACAAAGTTGGAAAATGAGAAAAAAGAGAAGAAGGTTTAATTTATAACATTGCCAGCAGATACCGCATTTGCGGCACTTTCATTGCAAATACGGACACCGTAAATGCAACCATAGCACCACCAATGCGGAAAAACACCACAAATATGGCATTTCACCGCAATTGTGGTGGCCTCAAATGTGGTCAAATGCCCGCAAATGCGGATCCAACAGGTACAACAAAACTCAGCTAAGCTTAAAACTTCGGATGGACCCTCGGGATTCATCTGGTGTCCCACGGACACAAACAAATAGAGCTATTTGACTAGAAACGGCATTCCAGATCCAACGAAATTGATGAAAATCCTATCGAAGGTCGATTTAATGAAAAAGTAGGCCCCGTGCCAAAAACCAACCTTAGGCCAACTATTTCCAAAACGGAATCCAATGGTCGAAAATAAGTCCGGAAGCTTCGAGACCCCAACCAATGGTCCCTCTAGCCTAAACTGGATGTTTTGGAGCTAACGACGCTGATAGAATTTCCATCCAAGGACATCTTCTCCAAATATTGACCAAAGTCAATCATACATGCCCAACTGGCCTAAAAAAACACAGAACGAGAGAGATTTTCATGCTGAATAGCTCTCGGATCCTGACCAACAGTGTAACTAGACCAAAGTCCACGCTCCAAAGCTAACAGAACTATCAGAATTAGATTATGATCACAATAGCTAAGAATGTTGACCGAAGTCATTGATTTCCAAAGTTGAAGCTCTAAATCTAGGAACGGCCAAAAAGACCAAACAAATGGCTCGGACACCGAACTACCGATCCCAGAAAGCCATAAATGACTTAGAGACACTACAGGCAAGATCTATGTTACAAGAAAGACAAACACGCATAAATGACCGAAAGGGTCATTACAATATCATACCATAGGTTTTCTCTTGGTGTCACATCCAATTAATAAATCATCAAAATTAGTGGAATCAAAGGGACTTTATGGATTGTAATGACGACTAGAGAACGGGTAAGAAATATTTTGACAAATAGTTACTACTCTTCCCTAAGCACTTTAAGAAATTCACTTTCAATTCATTCACTTTCTTATATTGCCTCAACTATCAACCTTTATTTACACTTCCTACAATTTCCTCCCTTCCTTTTGGTGTCACCCTTCTTTTTAATTTAATCATCATTAGCAAGGAGATTTCAGTAATCATTTTGTTCTCTTTTTTTCTTTTCTTCTTATCACTACTAACAATATGTCAATTCTTTTTACATGGGCAACACATCTACTCTTTTTCCATTCACACACACCTCTCTCAAATTTTTCTTCATCTTCTTCATTCCAGCTCATTTTTGGATTTCTCAATCCTAAAGTGTGTTAGGAATCTTTTGGATCAAATTAGAGTGAGATCAAGAAAAAAAAGGGGAAAATAGGCTATTAATGTGGCAAGTCAAAGAAATAGGTTATTAGGCTCAAAGGGGATAACGATGGATAATGTTAAGGAGGTCAAAATAAGAGTCAAAAGAATTAGGCTCACAAAGAAGCGCCCTTATCATTTTCCACAATCATGGCATAAAGTCAAATATCATACACATGCGGGGCAAGTTCTAGATGACGCATATGCAAGAAACTCAACAAATTCTCACCACACATGGCACTATGAAAGTGGTTTCCTACAATCACATCCTCACGCACAACCACATTGAATGAACTTTCATTATTAAGCCAATCTTTTTTCATTTTCGAGTCCAATGAAAGAGCCTACGTGTCTCTAATGAAGTCTCTACTTACTTTTTATGCATCGTTTAAGAAAACTACCCATGATGTCTAGAGAATGCCTAAGCGAAGTATTACTTTTTAACTAGCAATACGATGGGTTCTACTTCTATGCTCCTATTACTGATTTTCCCTTAAGACGGTCATCATCCATTCATTATAGGGAATAATCACTACTTATGACTGACACAAACCTAAAAAGATCTATTCGGTTCAAAAAGAATATCCTCGGGAAAAGCACAAAAAATAAAAGCCAAGGAACCTAACATAAAAACAAAAAATTTACTACAAAAATTGAAACCTAACTAGTTACCACTAAAAGAGATGGAAATAGGATAAAAGTTACTAGCTATTACATACTAAGAGTCTTAAGCCAAACACCAACAATCTAAATCAACAAACTATAATATCAAAGTTACGATAAATGACCCTACAATAGCAACAAATACAACTCGATAATAATGGAAATACAGAGAAATTACAATGATGCTACGACCCCCAAGCTACTCAACAAATATAGAAAAAAAAAACATAAGGAAATTCTATTTCCCCCATACCACACTTAAACAATAGCACTATCTCCAGTGTTTTAAGCAATACAAAACAAATTGGGTTGAGAGAAAAAGAACTTCCAAGGTCACTACTCATCGTCATCGGTGGGACCATATGCAGGGTTCCCCATCTCTGAATCCACACCATCAAACTCGTCAGACTCCAAGTCTGAGTCCTCTCTAGCTTGCTTCATATCGGTGGGACTGTCATCATCCACCAGCTCTTGGTACCCTAGTCAAACTCCACATAAAACCTTCACATGCTCACTAAGTGGGTAGGTCATATCCAACTCATCTGGCTCCTCCTACATTAGTGGTCATCCTCCACACATCAAGTTCAACCTAGCCATGCCATACATATGGCTGTCTAACTGTCATTCCAAGCATAATGCTTAGCAATGGTGAGTACGGGACTGTGCTGTGTGTCATGATCCTTGGTATTAGCCACATTAACTGCTATAGTATTCAAGAGAGGCTTATAATCTGCATCCTTCTCCTTAACATGTAACTCTCTCAAGTATCGGGTTATAAGACCCCCAAATGCATACCTACGATCCTTGTGCAACCATGCCTTTCTCATCAATGGTTTCATCACATCACCAACATTGATCATCCTGTTCTTCATCAAAGCATACATCAAGCAAACCCAGTCATGAGTGATATGGGACATGTGCTTTCTCGAAATGAGACAGTGACAAACAATCTTTAACCAAATATGAGCCTTTCTAGTAAGGTGAGCAAATGAAAAGGTGTTATGGGTGCTCTTCACGAGCTGGCGAGTCCACCTAGCAATCGATCTCGCACCATATAAAGTGTTGCAAATAGCTCTGTATGATGGCCAAACATTCAGCTCCTTCAATGGATTTGGGTCCATATTTAGGGTATCCAGTAGACAATTCAAAGTAGAGGTTGTGAACTCCATGACTTGGCCCTGTATTTTTACTTTGTTGCTTCAGCTCCACGGGAACCAATTTGCATAGAACTCCCAAATCAGATTTAAATTGCAATCCATGGGATCATTAAATATGAAATCCAATTGTGTACTCGCTCAAGGATACCCATGAATTTTGCTGCTAGGCCAACACAATAATATTTTTCATTAGGGAAGTATTTGGCTTTCTTATTGTCCTTGAACCACTTCTAGACGTCTTTGTCCACCCATAGTAGCCCGAACCTCATCGCAGGTTTAGGACGGGTAACCTGTGATTGAGAAGCTTGTCCCATACGATACCTTTTATGTCCTTAGCTTGATGAAGCCCCCTTTCCTTTGATTGGTTTAGGTGCCATTGTACTTATAAAACAATTCAGAAAATCAGCGCTGTATCTGACATGGCTAGCAAGATTAAGATTCTAGGGGGGGTTGGAACGACCCCACACTTAATTCGCTAGCGTGGTGTTTCTAGCCTCATTTTGTGGGTACTAAGACTTCCCATTTTAGCAAAATTCATTGACCTCTAATCAATCACCTTCTATCACATACTCAGTTCAATAACCAATTTGCCAATATGAATGCATACTAGCAAAGAGTAAATCAATTTTCATTTTTTACATGGACATTTGAGCAGTTTTCACATATAATGCATGCAATTTCAATCCACACATTCGCTCCAACCTTTTCTCACTCATTGGTCGCACAGATTGGGGTTATTCCCAAATCAGTCCACCAAAATGATACTGTTAAAATCCCAAAAATACTATTCCCAAATTTCAATCATAATAAGGGTTACAATCACAACATGTTCATAAGCATTTCAAACTAGGGCAATGGAAGAATCATGATGAAACCATAAAGAAATTAGGAGTTCTTACCTTGCCTTTGAAGATGAGTGAAAACATGAAGAAAACTTTTGACAATTGAGTGGTAATTGAGGTAGAGGAGAGTAAATTTTAGAGGGACGATGCGACTCTTCTTTAATTAGGGTGTAGAATAGGGAAATTTGCTGATGGGGTACTTAAATAAAGAATATGGGTCGGGTTAACCCATTGTGTCTAAAGGAATTTTTTGCCCAAAAATTGATCAGGCGTGGCGCCTAATGCAATGTGACATCTGACATAAACGTAGCTTATCCCAACGTGGGTACTGAGTACCACAACTCTCTTCCAACATGAGAGGGGGGGAGTTTTTTAGGTGCTCTGTAGTTTATTAACAGAGGCACCATGTACCCCAACACGATAAAGTTGACACCCAGTGCGACATCTAATGCTATAACAACTGAGGCATGATGCAGACCCTTATTTTGGTAGTGACCTTACTTTGGGGACTTAGCTTGCCCGATGATGGATTTCCACACTTTTCACCACCTTCCATAGACCAAAAACAACAAAAAGGTTAGAAAAGTGGGTTCCCTCCCGCCAAGCGCCTAAGTTTTGATCGTGGCACGACACATTTTTTTGTGTTTTTCTTCTTTATCTATTTTTTGAGTTTTTCTTTTATGTCCTGTAATATTACATTACAATCATGGGTTGCCTCTTGCATATCGCTTGATTTCACATTTTGCGGCATAAATCACCTCACCTCAGTCTTTAGACAAGGCAATTGCGGTCTTTTGTCTGTCCATATCTCCAGGCTAATAGTGTTTCACTCACTGCGCATTTACCACAAACTTTGCACTCTTGTCTTCCTACCACAACTCTACAGCTTCATGCGCAGTTATCCTCACTACCTCAAATAGGCCAGACCACTTTGAGCAAAATTTTCGGGGAAAGTTTAAGTCTTGAATTTAATATAAGAACCTGTTGACCTTGTTCAAAAGAGCGTGCACGAATCTATTTGTCATGCCACTTCTTGGTTTTCTCCTTGCAGAGTTTTGCATTCTCATACGCATTCAACTGAAACTCATTAAGTTATTGCAGTTGCAACATATGCTTCTGCTCAGCTAAATCTAAATCAAGGTTGAGCTTTTTGATTGCCTAATAAGCTTGGTGCTCTAACTCTGCCAGAAAGTGACAAGCCTTACCATACACCAATTGATATGGTGAAGTCCCAATAGGTGTTTTGTACGTAGTACGGTAGGCCTATAGTGCATCATCTAGATTGATAGCCATTACTCCCTAATGCACATGCAAGTGTACACGGCCGTACAAGTAATGTAGGATTGAGAGTCCAGATATCGTACCCACAGGGACTTGTCGATTAACTATTTTACAAAATTAAACTAGTTCTAATTATTTATTCAAGCGGTAAATCTCAAAGAAATATTTATTAACCAAAGTAAAAGGAAGAAGTTAACTAATGAACAATTAACCAAACAAAGAGCAGGGTTTTACCTAATCAATATGATGAAATCGATCTAGGATTATGGACTCACTAACAATCATGTTACGTAATCAATTTCATTGACTCGTTTGTTTATCCAATTGCTGATTTCGGGGTTGATTTTACAAATATAGTCTTTCGAGCCTATAATTGCCTATCCAGAATAGCAACACAACTACATCATTAAGCAGGGATATAACATCTTATTCCGCACGCTTTTATATATCCTGGACAAACCAAAGAAGGCATTCTAGGTATATTCCTATCCTAGTCGCAAACCAACTCTTTATGTTACAAAAGAGAGGTCTTGCTCCCTATATTCTTCGTTCTATCCCAATGATTCTTCTTTCGAGTTCACAAAGATATTATAGATTTATTTTAATGGTCATGAAGCATTAAAATAGTAAGCACAAGAATACAAGAACAACTAATGTGATAAACGAATAATCTAATTAATCATCTACTTCAACAATCATGTAGTTAGCTATCATAATCCTAGAACGAGAAATTTAACTCCACATAGACATGGAGAATTGCAACAAACCATCCAAAGAAAAACGTAAAATAAATAATAAAGGCGAAGAAAAGATTAAACTAATATTCTCCGGCCTCTACGGTGGCTCCTAGCTCTTCGTAGGTCAAAAGTTGTGTAAGAATTGTGATTTGAGATATATTTATAGAGTATGAGGAAAATAACCCCTTTTCCTACTTGGATTTGGAGTAGAAAAAAGCTGAAATCTTTTTGGGTTTAGGGCTGGGACGACGTGCCACCAATGCGCCAACCATACCCATCAGTAGTTTGGGGGGTGGGGTGGCGTGCCAGCAGTACGCCATAACCCATATTTTCTTCTTTTTCTCTCTTTTTCTCCCGAAACTTTTCTAACTCCTTTGCAATGCCTTTATGCTTCCATTTTAGCTCTCATAGGTTGTTTTTCTCCACCTTTTTTCTTGAAAAGCATCTAATCACAAATATTAGCTCACAATCATGAAAATGCAAATAATCATAAGGATATACATCACTTTTTCCCTCGAAACAAGGCTAACACATGGGAAAACAACGCAAGCGAGCGTATAAATATGCCCAAGATCACCACCCCACACTTAAACCTTTGTTCGTCCTCGAACAAATCACTATATACCCTACTAAGTTTTGTATCTTAAGACACCAATGGAACATGTCTACTTTTACCCAAGTTAACTAGACAATTTAATCATGAACCATAATCCACTCAACAAGCACACATCAATCATATTTTCACAGAACCTTCATTGAAACCACACAACCTCTAAAACTGACTCTTTATGAAAAATAAGTCCAAGATGATCATGTGTAAATATACCCATCATTAGTACACCAAATTATCACCATTTTGTGCCCTCACATTTAAGAGATATGCCCCTTGCTCACATCATTCATACATATTCAAATTGGGGCATATAGATGAGAAATTCGCTCACTCTCTCAAAGAAAGTTTCATGCATACAAGACATACCATAAGCTTGCCCTTAGTGTAATATTCTATTAACAAAGCATTAAAATTTTAGGATCAAAAGGAATTTTACAGGTTGTAATGTCGGCTAAGGGACGGGTAGGAACACTTTGGCCAATAGTGACTATTCTCCCTTTGCACTTTAAGACACTCACTTTAAATTTTTTTCACTCTGTTCCTTAAATCACCTCAACTTCAACTTATGTTCATGTTTCCCTTCAAACTCTCCCCTTTTATTTTGGTTTGTCGCCCTTATCCTTCATTCACTTATTGCTAGCAAGGAGATTTTTCCAATCTTTTTTTTCTCATTTGTTTTTTTATCCTTACTACAAATACACAAATTATTTTTCACAAGAGTACCACATCTAATTCTTATTCTTATAACAACAACCACCCTCTATATTTTTACCTTTACTCTTTTGTTCCCTTTTTTTTAAGTCTTTTAACTACAAAGTGCATTAGGGAAATATTTGGATCAATTGATATAGGATAATCAAATAAAGGAGATAGACTAAACATGCGGCTTGTCAAAGAAATAGGCTCAAGTCTCAAAGGGGCTTAACTAAGAATAATGTAAAGGTGGCTCAAAAAATAGTCAAAAAAGTGGCTTACAAAGAAATGCCTTGATCATATCCCACAATTCAACACTATGTTTCATTTTATACACACACGGGGCAAGTTCTAGATATCAAGATATGCAAGAAACACAACAAACACTCACCACACATGGCACAATGGTTCAAAAATGGCTTCCTAAGACTTCATATTCTCAACACAATCAAATTGAATGAATCAATATTATTAAGCCCATCTCTAGTTTTTTTGAGTCAAGTTAAAGAGCCTATGTGCCTCTAAATGAAGTTTCCTACTTTTTATGCTTCATTTGAGTGAATTACCCATGACGTCTAGTGGATACTAAGGCAGAGCACCTTGCATTCAAAATGCTATGGTTTCTAATATTTCATCTTCCTATGACTAATTTTCCCTCAAGATGGTCGTCATCCATCCATTGTCGAGAAAAATTCTCTACCTATGACTAAAAAAAATAAAACTACTCCTAAAAAATAAAAATTTCCTGGTTCAAAAGGCCCCCCCCCCCCCCGAAAAAAAACCAAAAAGAAAAACCAAGAGGCGGATGAGATATGCCGCTAAAAAAAACTAAAAATCATTTTGTATTATTTTTTTTAAACTCAAATCAAATAAAATCTTATGGCATATTCATCCTAACTCATAACTATCGGAAGATTCCCCACCCACACTTAAAATTATGCTTTGTCCCTAAAGAAATTTAAAGTAAAAGATAAAGAACAAAGGTAAGAAATACTACTTGAGGCCCTCTAGGGCCTAGCTGACATCATGTTTCTTCAATTTTCATCAAGGGGCGAGCGACCCCACACTTAATATTAAACCATGCTCCTTACCTTTCAAATTCGGGTACTCATACTTCCCCAAACCTACAAAAAAAAATAAAAAAATAAAAAAAAATGTGAAACTAAAAAATAAAGAAGCAAACTACAAATTGGGTTGCCTCCCAAAAAGCGCCTGATTTAAGGTCGCGGCACGACGCCATCACTTCACCACTTTTCTTTCCGCTTAGAACTTATGAATCGCAGCCCTAACTTTGCATCAAATTTGCTGCTAAGCTTAAGGGGCGGTGGTATAAAGATGAAGGGACCAAACAAAGGATGTCGCATCTTGCACTTCTTGGCCTTTAAGTGAGGAATATCATTTTGCCTCTTTGGTATGGAATTTTTTTGAATGTAAGGTCCTTGTTACTCATCTACACACTTCTACACTAGCTCAAATGACTCAATTCTAATGTAATCATCCAAATATAATATCGAAAAATGATTAGAATGAGGTCCAACAGTACCTAATCCCAAACTTGCATTGTTTATGACATGCTCACTTTCATACATCTCCTCAACATCAACACTAATGAATAAAGCATTATTGAATGGATGGAATTCTTCTTTCTGGTCCATCAGATGGTCAGTATCCACAATAATTGGTGATTGGGCATCAGACGCCTTAACCTTTTTCTTTAAGTGATCCTCCAAGTAATGGATATCTGAGCCAAATTGGTCTATCTCTTGTATGAGATCAACTCTACCTTCTATCAGTTGTGTCGTCATATTTTGTGAGATTATCACAGAGAAACTCATGAAATTTAACCTTTTCCTCTTGTTCCCTTAGCCAAGATTGGCTCACTATGTCTGCTTTCTCACAACTTTCTCCTAGTAGGGACTCACTTTCTTCTTCTACCAATATTTATCCCTCGATGTCATGTTAAGAAGAGTAGTAAGAGAAGAAAAAAAATAACTATCTCTAAAATAAAATAAAATATATACAAAAACTTAACTAAATAAAAAGAAAAAGTCTAATATAGATAAATAATTAATTTCTAAGTCTCGGGCAACGGCGCCAAAAACTTGTTGCACCCTAACACACACTCAAGTGTGCGCGGTCGTACAAGTAATATAGGATTTAGAGTCTAGATATCGTACCCACACGGACTTGTCGATTAACTATTTTACTAAATTAAACTAGTTCTAATTATTTATTCAAGTGGTAAATCTCAAAGAAATATTTATTAACCAAAGGAAAAAGAAGAAGTTAACTAATGAACAATTAACCAAACAAAGAGCAGGTTTTTACGTAATCAATATGATAAAATCGATCTAGGATTATGGACTCGCTAACAATCATGTTACATAAGCAATTTCATTGACTCGTTTGTTTATCCAGTTGCTGATTTTGGGATTGATTTTACAACTATGGTCTTTCGAGCCTCTAATTGCCTATCCAGAATAGAATCAAAACTACATCATTGAGCGGGGATGTGACATCTTATTCCGAATGCTTTTATATATCTTACCTTATAAACCAAACAAGGAGTTCTAGGTATATTCCTATCCTAGTCGCAAACCTACTTTTTACGTTAGAAAAGAGAGGTCTTGCTCCCTATATTCTTCGTTTTATCCCAATGATTTTTCTTACGAGTTCAGAAAGAGATTATAGATTTATTTTAATGGTCGCAAAACATTAAAATAGTAAGCACAAGAAGATAAGAACAACTAATGTGATAAACAAATAATCGAATTAATCGTCTACTTCAATAATCATGTAGTTAGATACCATAATCCCAGAATGAGAAGTTTAACTCCACATAGACATGGAGCAATTATAATAAATCATCTAAAGAAAAATATAAAATAAATAATAAAGGAGAAAAAAATATGAAACCAATATTCTCTGGCCTCCACGGTGGCTCCTAGCTCTTCGTAGGTCAAAAGTTGTGTAAGAATTGTGATTTGAGATGTATTTATAGAGTATGAGGAAAATAGCCCCTTTTCCTACTTGGATTTAGAGTAGACAAAAGGTGAAAATTTTCTAGGTTTGGGGCTGGGACGATGCGCCACCAATGCGCCAGCCATACCCATCAGGAGTTTGGAAGCTGGGGTGGTGCGCCAGCAGTATGCCACAGCCTAAATTTTCTTCTTTTGCTCTCTTTTTCTCCCGAAACTTTGCTAATTCCTTTCCAATGCTTTTATGCTTCCATTTTATCTCTCATGGGTTGTTTTTCTCCGCCATTTTCCCTGAAAAGTATCTAATCACATATATTAGCTCACAATCATGAAAATACAAATAATCATAAGGATATACATCACTTTACCCTTGAAACAAGGCTAAAACATGAGTAAACAAGGCAAGCTAGCGTATAAATATGCCCAAGCTCAATAGCCTAATCTTTTCAATTTGTATTTACAGTCTTTTGCAGAATTTGCTTCACCTGGCCCAATAGACTCTATCTTCCCCCTCAAACCTAGTTCTTCCAATAGGGCATACCCTACCTCATGATTTGACACCTCTACTTGAACACTGGTTTGAGGATGATAAGAAGTAGCAACTTTATGTCTTACCCCATACTTAGCCAAAAGACATCACAACCAATTGTTGACAAAGTGTGTACCTCCATCACTAACGATTGCCCTTGGAGTCCCGAGCCTTGTAAAAATATGCTTCTTTACAAATTTGAGCACCACTTTAGCATCATTTGTGGGAAGAGAAATGCCCTCCACCCATTTAGAGACATAATCAACCGCGACAAGAATGTACTTGTTGCCAAATGAGGGTGGAAAAGGCCCCATGAAATCAATACCCATAACATCAAAGATCTCTACCTTAAGAATGTTGTTTAGAGGTATCTCTTGCCTTCTCAAAATAGCCCTATTCTCTGACATTTATCGCGGCTCTTAACATACACCGATGCATCCTTAAATGATATAGGCCAAAATAAACCAGATACTAATACTTTTTGTGCTGTCCGCTCACCTCCATGATGTCCACCATATGGCGAAGAATAACACTTCTTAAGAATCTACCTTATTTTAGTCTCCAAAATTCATCTCCTAATCACTTGATCCGGGCATTATTTGAACAAATAGGGCTCATCCCACACATATAAACGTAAATCATGATAAAGCTTCTTCTTTTGCTAGATGGTTGCTTCAGGTAAGTACACCCCACTCACCAACAAATTCACTATATCTGCATCCCATGGTAGCTCACCAATACTCAGTGCAAGGAATTGTTCATCAGGAGACTCCTCCCGAATATGCCTATCTTTTGACACATGCGACCAATCTTCAAGTTTGGATAGATGGTCTGCTATTTGATTTTCTGTCCCTTTCCTGTTCTTGATCTCAATATCAAATTCTTGCAGCAAGAGAATCCACCTAATGAGCCTGGGCTTTGCATTTTTCTTATTGAATAAGTAACAGATAGCAACATGATCCATGTGCAGAGCTAAGACCAAAACTTATCGAATGCATATACTAGTGCTAGCATTTTTTTCTCAGTCACCATGTAATTCGTTTGTGTAGTATCACGAGTCTTACTAGCATAATAGATAGAGTGGAAGACTTTGTCCTTTCTTTGCCCCAAAACTTCCCCCATAGCAACATTACTCGCATCACTCATCAACTCAAAATGTAATGCCCAATCAGGTGAAATCAAGATGGGGGCTTCTATCAATCTTTTCCTCAGCTTCTCAAATGATTTCATACAATCAACACAAAATTCAAAATTTTACCTCTTTCTCTAAGAGTCTACATATAGGTTTGGAAATCTTGGAAAAGTCGTTGATGAACTGCCTATAAAAGCCAGCGTGCCCTAGAAAACTTCTCACACCCCTTACAGAGACAAGAGGTGGTAGCTTTTCAATTTCTTCAATCTTCGCACGATTGACTTCAAGAACGTTCCTAGACATCTTGTGACCAAGAATAATATGTTCTTGGACCAAAAAGTGGCACTTCTCCCAATTCAGGATCAAGTTTGTCTCTTCACATCTAGCCAAGACCTTGTCAAGATTTGTCCAAAAAGCTTCAAAAGAGTCTCCAAAGACCAAAAAATCATCCATCAGTACCTCCACAAAATCCTTCACCATATCTAAGAAGATAGACATCATACATCTTTGAAATATTGCTGGCACATTGCAAAGTTCAAAGGGCATGCATTTGAAAGCATGCCATATGAGCAAGTGAAGGTTGTCTTCTTTTGATCTATGGACAGATAGCTATTTAATTGTACCCTGAATAGCCATCTAAGAAATAGTAGTACTCTTGGCCTTCTAGTTTGTTTAACATATGATCAATGAAAGGAATAGAGTAATGATCCTTGCGAGTAGATGATAATATTCAAAACAGCTCTCCTAAAAGAGGTGGCTATGGTCGTCACAAAATAATTTACCCAACAAGGAGTCGGGGTTGAATCCACAAGGAATAATATCGAGGGCGATTAAGAAAACAAAGAATTAAAGCAACTTACTAAAGTTCAACGAGCAAAAAGAAATAAAATGATTGGGGGTTTTGTTTGAAATCGAGAATGAAAATATAACGGATTGGTTAACCAAACCAATGACCTTCTCGACACAAGGATAGCAAGGGAGATTCAAGAATCAGATTCAATTCAAATCTATATGATCCATTACAAATTAATTAACTACTTACTAATTAATCATGGGTCAATTAAAATAAGCCTTGAAATCTCAAGTATCCACAAAATATATCTCGATAATTGGTGAATATTTCTCAACTAGTTCTTTCTAATCTAGCTAACTATTAACAAGGATATTTAAATTATGGAAACACTAGGATCTAACTATTTCTAGCCCAAATCCTTAAAATGAGGTTTAAAGCCTCAAGTTAGCGCTAATTAACCTTTCCCCAACATTGATTCACTCTTTCAAGCCAAATCAAAGTAAAAAAGGCAAGTCCAAGGGTTCATCACTCCCTTTAGAAATCAATTCAAGCACAAGATTAATTAGATAATCAAAGACCCAATTCATAAACTAGAAAATATTTAATTAATTGTAAAAGCACAAGATAATAATTCAAACCCACATATTGTTTATCTCTAACACAATATCTAAATCTCAAATCAACAACTACATATATAATTTAGAAATATAAAGCAATCGCGATGGTGTAGGGTATTGAATTTGCTTTTCAAACTTGCCAAGATAGGTCTCCAAATGGCCAAAGATGAATAATCCTTTTCCTAAAATGGATGGGAGTTCTTTTATGTGGATTGGGGTTTCCAAAAATGTAATTTTCCATAACTGCCCTGTAGCTGCCGATTTCCTTCATCTTGGTCGCGTGACTCATCCTCGCAATCGCGATGGTTTAACTTATCCTTCATTGAAATCACATCACTTTTCCTCTTGATCGCGAGGGTTTAACTTCCTATTGACCACGATCGCGATACTGTTGCTCACAATCTCAAAGAACAATTTCCTGCAGTGATCAACTTCTTTCGAATAGCTCCATTTGGACTTGTTTTCACTCGATTCCTTTACCGATCACTTCTTTGTCACATAAACCTGTAAAATAGAAGTAAATCATATCAAATACACTATTTTCTCTTAGTTAAGATAGCAAAATTATAAAATTAAGGGCTAAAAAAGTTGGTAAAATACAAACTTATCAAACACTCAAACTTGTCCTCAAGCAATTAAAATCACTTAATCATTTTCAAGGGACACAAAAGAACAAGTGCATTCATATCATGCCAAGCCAAGGAGAATCTATTTTAAGCACAATGCATGACTTTAGTTGGTACTAATGATTAGTCGATCATATGTGAACTTTATCTAAACAATCCCCTCCATTCAAAACATGTTTTCAAGAATGAAATAGAGCTTAAGATGATCAAGTAACAATAACCAATTCTCAAGAAGTGACTCAAAACCACTAGTTTACCAACATGCTAATTTGACTTATTTTTCAGAATTTATCAACATCATAAACTATCCTAATTCACATGCCCTTACAAGAATGAAAGTCCTAAAAGCACTCCATTCACAATGATAGTACAAGGGACAAATGCACAATCACTCACACTCCCATAAACTTTGAAGTACCAAAAAGTATCAAACCATAAGCTTACCCTTATTTTCATTCATCATTAGCTCAAAAGCATTTGGTTGGAGATCTCAAAGGGATTTGCTAATCTTGTAATGTAAGCTCGGGGAACGGTAGGATAAGCATTTTGAATTAAAGTGACTACATCCTCCTTGAACACTACACAACTTTCTCAATTCAAAAATCAAAAGCCTCTTTTTCTTTCCATTTATGCAACACAAGGCACTAATTCAATTATTTTATGCCCCACTTTTAACATTCTATTTACCTTGGAGGATTTCTTTCCTTTTCTTTATTTTCTCTCATTTTTACTTCTCTTTTCAAATTCCTCCTTTCTTTGACAAGTTCTTTTAAATGCTTGCTACAAACCATCGTGTATTACTCATCTCCTCCAAGGTATTTCTCAATAACCCCTAAACTTAGGCTTTTGGCCTTAATTTCATATTTTTAGAGTTCAAGGAGGTAAGGTTCAAAAGAATGATGCATTTTCAAAAAGGGTTAAGGCTTGTAATAAGGTTGCCAAAGAAAAGGTTTCAAGCTCAAATGAGGTGAACTAGTGATACATTTAGTGCAATGGTAGGCTTTTAAGGCTAAGTAGGCTTCCAAAAATAACAAAGAACCCTAAGATCATTTCTCCAACCAAATGCAATCAAGACTAGCATTGAAAGACCAACCGGGCAAGTTCTAGTTGATACAAGCAAGCACAAGAATTATTCAACCAAATCTCACCACACATGGCATGCGAATTATTCAAAATGGATAAATTTAACTTTCTAAATAAGAACAAATAGAGCCACATTCTACATTTCCAATTATCACCACTAGTGAGTCAAGAGTCACAAAAAGTTAAAAGAGTTGTCACTAACATCATTCTTTGCTATGCAACTTTTCGCAAAAGTTTTCAGTGGGGCATGCTTAATTCAACTCAATTAACATGAGAGACCAACTCCATTAGTACCAAACAAGTCAATATCCACATTATCTCAAAAGATGATAATTTACCCTTAAAAAAATGCCACCTGGTAATGACCCTTTTGGTTATCCTTGCATTTACACTTTTCTTGCACTGTAAGAGCTTGCTTGTAGCATTCCCAAGTCATTTATGGCTTGCTGGGATTGGTGGTTTGGTGCCCTGGCTGTTCGTTTGGCTGTTATGGTCATTTCCCTATTTTAGATCTTTAACTTAGAAAATCGTTAACTTCGGTCAACATTCTTGGTAAATATGCTCGGAATTGAATTTTGACAATTGCATTAGCTCCGAAGCATAGATTTTAGTCTGGATGGACCCTTGGTCGGGGTTTAGGAGCTTTTAGTTTGGTTTTGCGTGAGTTTTTTCTTTTTCAAGCTAGTTAAACTTAAAAGTTTGACTTTGGTCAATATTCGAAGAAGACAACCTCAAATGGAAATTCTGACAATGCCATTAGCTCCAGAATGTAAAGTTTAGGCTAGAGGGACCATTGGTTTGGGTCCCGAGGCTTCCAGACTTGATTTTGGCCCGTAGATTCCATTTTGAAATTGTTTGCCTAAGGGTTAATTTTGGGCATGGGTCCACTTTTCATTAAATCAACCTCCGATGGAAGTTTCGTCTATTCCTTTAGTTTTAAACATCATTTCCACTCTATTAGCATTATTGGTTTCTGAGTATCGGGTTCCGATTGTGCCTTGAATATCCCATAGAAGTTTTAGCTATTGCTAGTTGCTGGTGTGGGAAGCAGGGTGCGCCTCAGTGCCCAGGGAGCCTGTACCCCCTATGCCTCAGCTCCCTGGACACCCTGGTGCACCAGCGTCCTAGCTGCCCTAGTGCGCCTGCGCTTGACCGCCTTAGTGCACCTGCGCTTGGCCACCCTGGTGCGCCTGGGCTGCCCTGGCCCCTGGGCGCTGGCAGCTTAAATAGCTGGCCACCCTTCCATTTCTTCTTATATCCTTTTTCTCCAAAAATGATTTCCCCATTAAAATTAGCTCCAAAACCTCCATTAATCACCCTTGTTCATTCCTAAAGCTTGGAGGCTTGTATTATTTTGATTCTTGATCATTTGTTGGCTTATAATCTGGTAAGTTCCTCTTTAATTTCCGTAAATTTCCATTTGAATTCCCTCTTTGTTTCTTGAGTTTGTGGACTATTTTGGGGTCCTTCCCATGGCCTAATTCCGCTCAAATTTTGGGCATGCGCTCCCGTGAGTGTTGGGAATATTGTTGTATTTTTCATTTCCTGTTTTGAATTACGGGGCCCACAGACCCGCTTTTGACCCAGATTTCAACCTAGCTAAACTTTTAGCAATATGGGTACCATTAGCTTCGTATCAATGCATAGAATATGTTGTTGAAAGTTTATTCATGATTCAGAGCTTTTTGGAGCGGTTTGGGCTTGGACATTGTCGTTCTAGCAACTTATCATCGGACGACAGGTAGGTTATGGTCTAACTCTCTTAGACTTCACATATATAGGATATAATTGTACTAGTTAGCATCCTTGGGTTGGGTTAATTAGATTGGTACCACAGACCTTGGATGCTTCTTTATGTCTGATAACGCACAAATTACACCTCAATTAAGAAGCGTAAGCGGTCGCTGTCAAATATAGAACCCAACAGAGGTTGGGGTCGATCCCACAGGGAATAAGGTGTAAATTAAGTCGTTAGTGAATTAGATGACTAATAATCAATAGTTTCTGGTAATTTTGGGGGGGGGGGTTTTAAATGTCAAATTCACACAAGTTAACTAACAAGCAGCAAATTTTCAAGAGTTTATAATCAATGCGAGAATGAACTAGGAAAGTGTTCACCATGGCATCGTAACAATTTCGACTCAAAGCTTAACCGGGTTCTTTCTATATGTATATCACGATGTGATTGAATTAATGGTATCATCTAAACTTTTCTCAACCAAATAGACGAATTTCATTTTCAATTCTCTCAAACTTGAAAAGGTGAACTTTCTTATTTCAATCCTAAACATCAAGTAGATTAATCTAGTTACAGCATTAATCATAAGAGGAGAGTTGGTAGTCTTGAATCCTCGTAGTTAATCAAATTTCCCTGTTTTAATCTCTTTGTTCAAGCAAATCAAACCTAGGTATGTTCTAATGTTTGCAACCATTAGAAAATGTAAATAACGAATGATTAACAACGTGACAACATATAAATTGAACCCGACGCTACCCGAAATCTATATTGTTACTTTTGCCATGGCTCCCACAGCCCTAGTTGTGGGAAATTAGCTACTCATGCTATTAAAGAAATAGAAGAAAATCATATTCATAATAAGAGAAGGATTCTTACAAATAGTATAAAATTTACTTCAATTATCCAAGAACAAGAAGCCAAAAATCCCAAGAGTAATTGAGGAAGAAGAAAGAAACGTGTATGTCGTATTTTTCCTCTCAAAAAGTCGCTCAAAATAGTCTCTAGAAATATTGGGTAATGAATAATTAAAAAAACCTAACACAGGGTATTTATAGCAGTCCAGGAAATAAAGTCCAAAAATAGAATTTTCGAAATCCCGCTTCGCATTGACGGGTCGCCTGACGGACCGTCATGCATGTGACTGGCCGTCACTTGATCCATCACAGCTAAACAGTGAGCTTCCAGGAAAATCTTCAGGTAAGTCTTCCAGCAGGTGACGACTTACTTGGTGGCATGGGTGACGGTCCGTCAGGCCAGTTACGGGCCGTCAGATGGGCCGTCACTCCTAGGCAGTGCTCGATGAACTTGCTGTCTCGTCCTGGCGGCCTGGCTGACGGCCAGTCACAGGTGTGACGGCCAGTCATGCCAGCCGTCAGGCTTAACCAGTTGAGGTTTTTGAACATTTTTTCTTCCGTTTCCATCTCTAGCTCCATTTCCTGCAAATATAACAATAAAACATCAAAAACCACAAAAGTTGCTTGAAAACTCCCGAGTATTCTTAGTTAAAGGCGTCAAATATGCCGGAGAATCCCGGCACATCAACACCCTCAACTTAAAATGTTCGCTTGTCCTCAAGCAACATGACAACAAAAACAAAATGACAACTCAACTAAGAATACAAACACATATCTCTAGCAAATCATGGACACTCAACAGTCTATTAAATTTAAATCAAGCCCCCCCGGTAGAACACAAATGTATGAAAAGCTAACTTGTAAGGATCCAAACATGTCATTCAGATATGATAGAATATTCTGCATACACACACAACAGCTATCCCAACAGTCAGTAGATAATACAGAAATCTCGGTGCCCTCACCACAAAGAAGTCCCCCACACAAGATTTGGGACTACGTAAGACGCTCACACTCACAAACAATTTCAAACAATGCACATGCGATGCCATAAGCTTGCCCTTGCTATTCTATTTCAGTTTTTCAGAAAGCCACTCAGGATCACAACAGGACTTGTTTTGGCTTATAATGAGGCTTCGGGTGCAGGTAGGATACATTTAGGGAATAGTGGCTAAACCCTCCTTGTAATCATCGACCTATAATTTCCATTCAACCTTTTTCCATCCAGTCATAATCACCTTTGATTTCTTTATTTCTTCCTACAGGTGTGGCATTTTTAACACAATAACTCTTTTTCTTTCTTTTTCAGTTCTTTTTCTGACTTTCTTAGGCACACACCCAAAATTTTCATTCTATCCACAACCAATCTTATCCATCCTATTTTTCTTATCATTTACCTCTATAGTATCCACCCTTAACTTAGGCTGATTGCCTGAGTTGAGGTGCACGATGTCCAAGGAAGGACCAGGGCCAAAATAGGGATTCAAAGTTAAAAAGAAATGGTGACAGGTTATTGAAAGAATAGGGTCAATTATGGCTCAAACTGGGATCAAAGGGATTATTTGCATTTGAACGGTCTTATAGGCTAAGTGGACTGCACACAAAAAGGGTTTGTGATCCTTTCCTAAGCAACCAACTTCAAGCTCAACAAAATAGACCAGGCAAGTTCTAGATGCATGCCCAGAGTAAGAGTTTATAACAATAAGCTAACATGCACTTGGCACCAAGAACCCATAACACTACAAACTATCATAACAACAACTCGGCTTAAGCATAATTATTACAATCACAACCACACCATGACATTCAAGGATCCAGAACAGTCAATCGTTTCAAACATAAGTACAAAATCAACTTTTTTAGAGGGGGCTTCTTTTAGTTCAATTTCCCAAATCCATGCTTGCTATAGATACCACAACATAACACAAAAAAAATATATTTTTAAACGACAACCTAAACATGCCGGTTCTACTAGATAGCGTACCGAGGGAAAAGAAACACGACAACAAAAACCCTTGGTGGTGACAGACTCACAGGTATCCCAACACCCTCAACTTAACTTCATGCATTATACCCAATGTACACATATGGCAACTAAACTGCGAGATAAAGGAATGTGAAGCCCATAGGACTCAGAGTCTGGCATGATGTTAGAGACCGCCAAGGTCTCCAAAGCAGGAGCAATCTCTGGAATAGGTGAAAGCAACATCATCCTGTTGAGCTCCAACTTCCTCTTTTATCGGCTCCTCAGCTAGTCGAGACAACTTCTTTACTCTTTCTAACTCTTTTTCTTTGCTGGTTCTCTTGCGGTGTTTTCTTTTTCTTGATTTGTTCTCACCGCCTTTCTCTATAGGTTTCTCTTCTTGTGATCCTAATATCATTCTCATAATAGCTAGGGTCTCAACAAAACCCTTCTCCTCAATATGCACATCCATAGGGGCTTCATCAATAACATTTATAACCGAGACCACCCTCATGTCTCTTGGTGGCTTCATCAATTTACACACATCAAACTTGACAAATTCATTGTTCAATCTGAATGTCAGTTCGTTTCTTTCCATGTCGACCAACACTCTTGCAGTGGCTAACAATGGTCGTCCCAAGATTATGGGAACTTCAAAATCCACTTCGCAATCTAAGATTACAAAGTCAGTTGGGAATATAAACTTACCAATCTTTACCATCACATCAAACAATATTCCCACCGGTCGCTTTACTGAACGGTTAGCCATTAACACCCTCATGGTAGTTGGTTTGGCCGCTCCCAAACCCAACTATTTATAGACTGCTAGCGGCATCAAGTTGATGCTAGCACCAAGATCACATAAGGCTTTTTCAAAGTTGAATTTCCCAATAGTACAGGGAACAGTAAAAGCACTTGGATCTTCCTTCTTTTTCACTAACGATCTTGAAGAAATAGCACTGCAGTTGTGGAGGTTATCTTCTGGTTCAAAGCTCACTGAACTCTTCTTGGTAATCAAGTCCTTCATAAACTTGGCATATCCGGGCATTTGTTCAAGAACGTCCACCAGTGGGATGTTCACTGATATCTGCTTGAGCATGGTCATGAACTTGAGGAACTTGCTATCTTCCACTTTCTTCTTCAACCGTTGTAGGAAAGGAGGCGGTGGCCGAGGCATCATAGTTGGAAGTTTTTCAACTTCCTTGCTTTTATCCGTGAGCACTTGAGTAGCATCCTCTACCACAATGGGTTTTTCAACAGATACCCTCACACCCTCATCGACTATATTTTCAGCATCTACTAACTCATCTTCCTCAGCAATATTACCTTTCTGAGTCCGAATTACCGGATGTTATTCCGATAATATTTTACTGCTTCTCATAGTGATCGCCATACAACTCCCATCTTTCCTCAGGTTTTGAATGGTGTCACTCGGCAAGGTACCTGTCTTCCTTTGATTTAGAGATGCCGAGATTTGACTCACTTGCTTCTCTAATTGCTTGATCGAGGTGGAATGTGAATCCACTACCTAACTCATTGTTGATAATTCAGTCCTCATCTACTTTACCCCGGAGTCAGTCGATTCTACCTTCAATAGCATCTTAGCCATCATATTCTCTAGTTTGGACGTCCCTTACTCATTGCCAACTTTGTCACGATTCCCAGGTGGTATGTATAATCTACCTCTGTCGTCTTTGCTCCTCCAATCACCTTGTTCTCAACTCTTATAACCCAACTTTTCATAATAATTATTCCAACCTTGGTTTCCTTGGCCATAAGCCTGGAAACCACCCAAATAATTGGCCTCCTCATCAGATCCAGACTCTGCTGCTCTACTTTGGGAACCCACAAGTTTCACTTTCTCAATACCTCCTGACAACAAATGCTTTGTCAGTAGGTCCATTTACGTTTTTAGATGGGCCATATCTTGGTCCCGCTTTTCCTCCTTCTTGCACTGCTCTGCTGACATACCAACTGCATAAGTGCTAGCTTCTACCTCTGTATCTCGTGTATGCCAGACCCTATTGGTTTTGGTGAGCCGGTCCAAAATAGTTGTGGCCTCAATAAAAGTGAGACCCATAAATGCTCCACCTGCTGCATTATCCAGTGTCGGCTTGGTAGCCGAATTCAGTGCCCTGTAGAATGTCTGCATCAAAAAATTATCGGTCAACTGATGGTTTGGGCATTGTGTCAGCTTGTTCTTAAACCTCAAGCAGGTCTCATGTAAGGCCTCATGAGGTGGTTGCCTGAAATTGTTGATTTCATCCCTCAACTGTATCATCCTAGAGGGAGGAAATAACCTTTCTAGGAAAGCTTCTTTCAACTCTCCCCAGGTTGTTATAGAATCAGGAGTTAGCTCAGTAAACCACATCGCTGCTTCATCTGACAAAGACAGTGGGAACAACCTAAGCCTGATGGCCGTCTGATTCACTCCCGGTAATTCAAACGACTTGCAGATGCTCACAAAATTCATCAGGTGCCTGTTGGGGTCATCACCCACCACACCATGAAATAACCCTCTCAAATTCAACAGTTGAATCATTGTGCTAGTAATGTTGAACCTGGCCTCGGGCGCTAGCGGAGGAAGAACAATGGCGCCCGTAGCACCAACTCCATCCAAGTCGATATCCTCATCATCATCCAAAGCATACTGCCTTGGTTGCTGTCGACCTCTACCTCGCTGTTGTGGCCTCTGATCGGCTGGAGCATTATTGTTAACAATATCCACCGATCTTCCCTCACCCACTAAAGTCTTATCATCCAACCCAACATCATCCTCAATATCATCAGCATTCAAATGTTATTGGGCTCGCTGAGCTGCAGCGAGTCTCGCTGCCTCTTGTTGTTGTGCATTCATGGTTCACCTTAACGTTCTAGCAAGCTCAGGATCGTAAGGTAATGTTGATTCACCCGAGCGCCGGATACTTGGCATGCACAACTATGTACCCTGTAACTAACAAAAACAACAAATAAAAGTAAAAGCAGGAAATATGACTAAGAGTCAAATAATCACACCGGACTTAATACACAACCGTATTCCCTGGCAACGGTGCCAAAATTTAATAACGATCAAATTATACCTCAATTAAGAAGCGTAAGCAGTCGCTGTCAAATATAGAACCCAACAGAGGTTGGGGTCGATTCCACAGGGAATAAGGTGCTCATTAAGTCGTTAGTGAATTAGATGACTAATAATCAATAGTTTTCGGTAATTTGGGGAGGGGGGGTTAAATGTCAAATTCACACAAGTTAACTAAATTTTCAAGAGTTTATAATCAATGCGAGAATGAACTAGGGAAGTGTTCACCATGGCGTCGTAACAATTTCGACTCAAAGCTTAACCGAGTTCTTTCTATATGTATATCACGATGTGATTGAATTAATGGTATCATCTAAACATTTCTCAACCAAATAGACAAATTTCCTTTTCAATTCTCTCGAACTTGAAAAGGTGAACTTTCTTATTTCAATCCTAAACATCAAGTAGATTAATCTAGTTACAACATTAATCATAAGACGAGAGTTGGTAGTCTTGAATCCTCGTAGTTAATCAAATTTCCCAGTTTTAAGCTCTTTATTCAAGCAAATAAAACCTAGGTATGTTCTAATATTTGCAACCATTAGAAAACGTAAATAACGAATGATTAACAACGTGACAACATATAAATTTAACCCTACGCTACCCGGAATCTATATTGTTACTTTTGCCATGGCTCCCACAACCCTAGTTATGGGAAATTAGCTACTCATGCTATTAAAGAAATAGAAGAAAATCATATTCATAATAAGAGAAGGATTCTTACAAATAGTATGAAATTTACTTCAATTATCCAAGAACAAGAAGCCAAAAATCCCAAGAGTAATCGAGGAAGAAGAAAGAAACGTGTATGTCATATTTTTCCTCTCAAAAATTCGCTCAAAATAGTCTCTAGAAATCTTGGGTAATGAATAATAAAATAACCCTAACACTTGGTATTTATAGCAGTCCAGGAAATAAAGTCCAAAAATAGAATATTCGGAATCCCGCTTCGCATTGACAGGTCGCCTGACGGACCTTCATGCATGTGACTAGCCGTCACTTGAGCCGTCACAGCTAAACAGTGAGCTTCCAGACAAATGTTCAGGTATGTTGTCCAGCAGGTGATGACTTACTTGGTGGCATGGGTGATGGTCCGTCAGGCCAGTGACGGGAAGTCAGATGGGCCATCACTCCTATGCAGTGCTCGATGAACTTGCTGTCTCGTCCTGGCGGCCTGGTTGACAGCCAGTCACAAGTATGACGGTCAGTCATGCCAGCCATTAGGCTTAACCAGTTGAGGTTTTTGAACATTTTTTCTTCCGTTTCCATCTCTAGCTCCATTTCCTGCAAATATAACAATAAAACATCAAAAACCACAAAAGTTGCTTGAAAACTCCCGAGTATTCTTAGTTAAAGGCGTCAAATGTGCCAGAGAATCCTGGGACATCAATGTCCAATTTATTTTCTTCCTCTGATGATTGTAATATTTGTGTAAATTGGTAGTATCACCCTCGTGATCCTGTGCGACCTTGTATTTGACTCTTGACCATAGTTGGTGGGTTATTTGGGAATGTTTGTGAGTCCCAGACATTGATATCATGATCATAGGCTGGTTATCTATGTTGTTGAGCGATAGGAGCCTATGCAAGGCTGATAGGTTGATTATGAGCCGTTAAGCTACTGTTTGTGATTGAGCATGCCATTATCATTCATATAAGAGGGTTTTCACAGGTTTTACTATGGTTTTGGCTTCGGGCCTACTATAGATGGTTTTCCAAACCCTGCATGGCCCTGAGGGCCTATTTTTTGGTAAAAATAGTTATAAAAGATTTGGAACAGGTTTTTCATGGATCTTCTTGGGGTAAGGAAGTTAAAAGGATGAATTTATCACTATTTTCATACTACTATTAGACACGGTGAGGACGGAGTGCTAGACATATTTTACTGTTGATTAGAACTGATACTAGACTCGGTGGGGTTGAGCACTGGACTTGTTTTACTATTGTTTTAGACACGGTTATGTTCGAGCACCCTTCTAGGGGCATTTAAGACTTATTTTACCAATTTAGACCAAGGTAGTCTCTGGGCATGCATTGTGAGTTTTGGTTACCAGTTTGGATCCGAATTCACTTCGAACTATTCCAGTAAGGTTACAAGAGTTAGTATATAGTTGAGGGCCTCCATGGACCTTGCCGATTTTGACTCGGGGCTAGGTGCTGAGTGTACCAGAGTAGGGGTATACAGTGTAGTTGAGGTATATGGTCTGTATCCTTCCATAAATCCTACCTGCTGGGCCCATAGGCGTCGGAGGAGGTACATACGAGGTACTATTTCATATGGTTTTTACTAGTGCATCATATCATTTGTTTGTGTGAGATTCCACCCTTGTTTGCTATTTTCTGAGTGTACACTTTGGTAGTATAGGATGCCAGAGGGTTTGTCTTTACTTGTTTGTGTTCCTTGGCTGTATGGGCGCCCGTTAGGACTGTAGGTAGACTTATTATTACTTTATCGAGATTGCGGTCCTTATGGTGATTTCATGCAATGATTGGATATTGAGGGTTGTGTTTATACATCTGGTTCACTTGATAAGTTGTATTTGGTTTACCCCGGTTGATTCTTTCCTGACTTGAGAGTAATGTTATTAGCATGGCTTAGTTGTTAATCTTATTTTCAAGCATGTTGTTGATATCCTTCTTTCCTCTTTCCTTTTTTACTTGAGGTTACCGGTATATCGCCTATTTCTAAAACTCTCTCTCTATATATTATTATTGCAAGGATCCCAGGTGCGTTATTTCCCTCCTTTCATCTGTGTTTGTGTGATATATATATTAGAGTAGCTAGACAAGTATATTGTTTTCTTCTTGTATCCTTCTATGCTAGCTTCCATGTGCTTATTCGTTATTTTCTGTGACTATCTACTTTTATTCTACTACATTACTGCTCTTATATCTTATATGTGCCCAGTTGGCCTATGATACCTACTGGGTACCTATTGCTTAGCAATTGGTGCTCATACTACACTCTCATCTTCTAATGCAAATCATGGTGTGGGCTATTTTTGCTGATTCATGGACTCGTGCGACTGATATTCTGGAACTTTTGAGACTGAGGGTGAGCTCTTGGCGATCGAAGTTTAGCTTTAGTTCATCCTTGTATCATGTACTCTTTTTGTTGTTTAGAGATAGATTTGTATATATTATTTTAGACCCTTTTTGTACTCCGTTGATGTAGTTCTGGCTCTTATGCTATGATAGCAGGTTTTGGGTTGGTTTTAACTTCTATTTTATTCCTAATTTCCCTTTTTCTTATCTTGTATCCCTTGCTTCTGCCTATATTATGTTTCTTCCACTTTCCTTTTAGATAATAGCCCATTACTAACCGTTCAAGGCTACGGGGATTAGTTTGCCTACTGAGGGGTTGTAGGTTCCATCATGACTGAGAAATTAGATCGTGATAGATTTGTATCAGAGCCTAGGTTTACTGGTGTCATCGGTATAGGAGCCAATGTCTAGTAGAGTCTTACGGATCGAGGCAGAGACATCAGCCCTCAATCTTCGGGAGGCTACAATGGCATCTTAGGAATTATGACTCTCTTATTGCATCTGTATTATGAGTAGTATCCTTGAAAGTCTCTGGAAATCTCACTTGTTGTAGTTCATTCTTCCGTAGATGGTTCTTATGAGATTGTCGGCATCAGGAAGGGGCAAGCCTTCGACCCCAGCACCCCTGACACCAGCTAGGGGCCGGAGAGGTCGTAGAGGTAGAGCTAGTGGATGTTCCCAAGTAGCGGCATCAGTTTGAGCTCCTAGGGTCGAGGTTGAACCCGAGTATGAGCCCAAGTTTGTTCTTGAGTAGGAGCATGTAGACTAGGGTATATCCCAGGTACCACCCGCCCTAGTACAAGCTTCATCCCCAGCTTAGTATTCAGGTATTTGGGGTTTACTTCTATAGTTATTGGGTGTGATCGGGGATCAGCCTTATGAGGTAGAACAGATATCTGCTCAGGGGCCAGCACTGGGTGCACAGAGTTTAGGAACGCAGCCTTCTACTGCAGCTCCTCGTGCTGAGGTTATTCTAGTTCCATCTATTGCACAACCTCTTGCTCGTCGCCTAACTATGACATAGACAAAGCAAAAGGCGTTAGGTAGCATTCTGAGATTAGCACCTCTGAAGTTTGCTGGTACTTCTGGTCAGGATCCACATGACTTCATTGCTACTTATGAGGAGATGCTACACCATTTGGGCTTACTAGAGACCCATGGTGTAGGGTACACTACTTATTAACTGGAGGGCATATCTAAGTTATGGAGGAAGGCCTAGGTTTCTTGCATACTATCTTCGTCACCTCCATTGTCTTGGTTAGAGTTTTATGAGGTCTTCATGGCCAAGTTCTTGCCATAGAGTGATAGAGAGTGTCGTAGAGAGCAGTTCACCAGACTTACATAGGGTTCTATGAATGTATCTAAGTATGAGACCCATTTCCATTAGCTTACTCCATTTGTGGCTCTGATCATGCCTGCCGAGCCCATAGGGTCCGTAGGTTTGTTTGGGGATTGCGGATAGAGTTTAGAGAGCCAACTTAGATATTGGTTGCTAGTGGTTGATCATTCCAGGCTATTGCAGACTATGCCTATACTGTAGAGGATTTACATCATCATGAATCCGGGGCCAGAGATAAAAGGCCTCGATATCAGGATAACTATAGTGGTTTTTGTCAAATAGTAGTAGGGGTTCAGGCTAGTGGGGCTAGGTTATTAGCCTCAACAGCACCAGGGTCAGTCTAGTTTATCGGTTCAGGCTTTACTTCAGTCTTCTGGTAGTTCTTAGCTAGAGCAAGGTCAGAGTAGCCAGCATAGTCACCATGGTCAGTCTTTGAGGGGTGTAGCTTCTAGGGCATTAGGCCGTGGTGGCCACACAGGTTCAGCTGGTTCATCTTGATAGGGTGGGACATCAGGGCCTTGCTGTGAGTGCAGTGTTAGCAGTCACTATGCAGAAGAGTGCTCCCAGTGGGGCATGGCTTGCTATGAATGTGGGGTTAATGGTCATTATACTAGAGATTTCCCTCAGCGGGGTATGGTTTAGCTGGCTTAGCCTATTTATGTAGTTTAACCATCGGCTAAAAGTAGTGGTGGTCAGGCTAGGGGTGGTGCCCCATGAGGCAAGTTAGGTGGTAGGGATGGCAGTCGGTCATGTGGTGGTCGTCATCAGTTTTATGCGGTCCTTGGGAGACCGGAGGTAGATACCTCAGATGCTGTGATCACAGGTATGATTTCTGTATATCGTCAGCCAGCTTATGCTTTATTTGATCCTGGATCCACTTGCTCATATGTTTTTGCTTACTATTTGCCTTGTTTGGGTTTGACTAGTGAGCCGTTATCTGTGCCTGTATATGTTTTGACTCCTGTAGGAGATTCTTTAGTAGTGGATTGGATTATGAGGTCTTGTATGATTTCTGTTGGAGATTTGGAGACTTGGGGTGAATGGATGATTCTTGATATGTCAGTCTTCGATGTAATTTTAGGCATGGACTGGTTGTCCCCTCACCATGCAATTTTGGATTGCTATGCCAAGACCATCACCATAGCCGTTCCTTGTGTATCCTCGGTTGTGTGGCAGGGTTCTATCAGCCGAGCACCATCTGGGATTATCTCTTGTCTTTGAGCTAGGAAGTTAATTTCTTGCGGGTGTGTAGCATATCTAGCATATGTACGAGATGCCAGTGCCGACCCTTCTTCCCCTGAGTCAGTTCATGTGGTTAGAGACTTCCTAGATGTGTTCCCTACCAACCTTCCAGGCCTTCCACCTGAGAGAGATATTGATTTCTCTATTGAGTTAGAGCCGGGCACCAGGTCTATTTCCATTTCTCCTTACCGTATGGCTCCAGGTGAGTTGATAGAGCTTAAGGAGCAGCTTCAGGACTTGTTAGCTAAGGGTTTTATTAGGCCGAGTATGTCTCCTTGGGGTGCTCCTATTCTACTTACGAAGAAAAAGGATGGGTCGATATAGGTGTGTATTGATTATCAACAGCTAAATAGGGTGACATGAGGAATGGGTATCCGATGCCGTACATAGATGATTTGTTTGATCAGCTTTAGGGTTCAACTATGTTTTCGAAGATAGATTTAGGGTCAGGCTACCATCAGTTGAGGATTAGGGCGGAGAACATCCCTAAGACAACATTCAAGACACATTATGGGCATTATGAGTTCCTAGTGATGTCTTTTGGGTTGACTAATGCCCCCGCAGCCTTCATGGACTTGATGCATATATTGCTGAGCCTGTATCTGGACTCATTTGTTAAAGTTTTCATAGATGACATCTTAATATACTTGCAGAGTAGAGATGAGAATGAGCAGCACTTGAGGATTGTACTCCAGACTTTGAGAGATCATCAATGTTATGCCAAAATTTCAAAGTTCGAGTTTTGGCTTGAGTCAGTTGCATTCCTAGGATATGTGTTGTCTAAGGATGAGATTAGAGTGGGCCTAGGAAAGATTTCAGTTGTTCGTGATTGGCTGAGACCTACTACTCCTACCGAGGTTCGTAACTTTGTTGGGTTAGCAGGGTACTACAGACGGTTCATCGAGGGATTTTCTTCCATAGCTACGCCTTTGGGTAAGCTGACTAGGAAGGATGTCCCATTTCAGTGGTCAGATCAGTGCGAGGATCAGAGGCTTAAGGCCTTGTTGACTTCAGCTCCTGTGTTGACTTTGCCAGTTGAGGGATAGAGTTTCTCGGTATATTATGATGCTTTAGGGGTTGGTCTTAGTTGTATATTGATGCAACAGGGTCGTGTGATAGCATATGCATTGAGGCAGCTGAAGGTTCACGAGTGCAACTACCCCACTCATGACTTGGAATTGGCGGTGGTAGTTTTCGTGCTCAAGATCTAGAGGCACTACTTGTATGGGGTTCACTGCGAGATATTCACTAATCACTATAGTCTTTAGTACATCATGAGTCAGCGAGAGCTGAACTCGAGGAAGAGGAGATGGATTGAGTTACTGAAGGACTATGATTTCATTACTCTGTATCATCCGAGCAAGGAAACATGGCAGCAGATGCCTTGAGTTGGAAGATAATGAGTATGGGCAACATAGCTTCACTTTCAATTTCATAGCTGCTGTTGGCCTTGGAAATCCAGTCCTTGGCTAATCGTTTTGTTAGGCTTGACTTATCAGATCCTAGCAGGGTTCTCGCCAGTGTTGAGGTTTGTTCTACTTTGGTTGATCAGATTCAGGGCCGTTAGTTTGAGGATTAGCAATTGTGTGACCTTTATGATTAGGTTGTTTGGGGAGAGTCCAGCTGGGATACTCTAGATTCAGATAGGGTTCTAAGGTTTGATAGTCAGGTTTGTGTTCTGAGGGTTGGTGATTTGTTTTAGTTGATTCTCCGTGAGGCATATTAGTCTAGATATTCCATCTATCCTGGTGCAACTAAGATGTAAAGAGATTTGAGACAGCTTTACTGGTGAAGTGGTATGAAGCGGGATATAGTGGAGTTTGTATCTCGGTGCTTAAACTATCAGCAGGTGAAGTTTGACTACATGAGACCTAGTGGTATGATGCAGCGACTTCCCATTCCTGAGTAGAAGTGAGAAGGGATCACTATGGACTTTGTCGTTGGATTGCCTCGTACTTCTAAGGGTTTCAACTCTATTTGGGTGATTGTTGATCAACTGACTAAGTCAACACACTTCTTTTTGATTCAAAATACTAACACTGCTGAGAGGTTAGCTCAAATTTACCTTCGTGAGGTTGTTTGGTTGCACGGGGTCCTAACTTCTATCATTTTAGACCGCGACATCAGTTTGAGCTTCTAGGGTCGAGGTTGAGCCCTAGTATGAGCCCAAGTTTGTTCTTGAGTAGCAGCATGTAGACCAAGGGATATCCCAGGTACCGCGCGCCCCAGTACCAGCTTCAGCCCCAGCTTAGTCTTCAGGTATTTGGGGTTTACTTCTATAGTTATTCGGTATGATCGGGGATCAGCCTGATGAGGTAGAAGAGATATCTGCTCAGGGGCCAGCACTAGGTGCACAGAGTTTAGGAGCACAGCCTGCTACTGCAGCACCTCGTGCTGAGGTTATTCTGGTTCCATTTGTTGCACAAACTCTTGCTCCTCGCCCAACTATGACATAGACGAAGAAGAAGGCGTTAGGTAAGTTTTTGAGATTAGAACCTCTGAGGTTCGCTAGTACTTCTAGTCAGGATCCACATGACTTCATTGCTACTTCTGAGGAGATGCTACACCATTTGGGTTTACTAGAGACCCACGGTGTAGGGTACACTACTTATCAACTGGACGGCCCATCTAAGTTATAGTGGAAGGCTCAAGTTGCTTGTAGACTATCTTCGTCACCTCCATTGTCTTGGTTAGAGTTTTATGAGTCTTCATGGCCAAGTTCTTGCCACAGAGCAACATGGAGCGTTGTAGGGAGCAGCTCACTAGACTTATACAGGGTTCTATGAATGTATCTAAGTACGAGACCCATTTTCACTAGCTTACTCCATTTGGGGCTATGATCATGCATGCCAAGCCCACAGAGTCCGTAGGTTTGTTTGGAGATTGCAGACAGAGTTTAGAAATCCAGCTGAGATATTGATTGCTAGTGGTTGATCATTCTAGGCTATTGTAGACTATGCCCGTACCATAAAGGATTTTTATCATCATGACTCCGGGGCTAGAGATAAGAGGCCTCGATATCAGGATAGCTATAGTGGTTTTCATCATGGTAGTAGGGGTGCATGCTAGTGGGGATGAGGTTATCAGCCGCAATAGCACCAGGGTCAGTCTAGTCGACCAGTTCAGGATTTACTTTAATCTTCTGGTAGTTCGTAGCTTGAGCAGGGTCAGAGTAGCCAGCAAGGTCACTGTGGTCAGTCTTTGGGGGGTGCAGCTTCTAGGGCATTAGGCCGTGGTGGCCACACAGGTTCAACTGGTTCATCTTGATAGGGTGGGCTATCAGGGCCTTGCTATGAGTGCAGTAATAGTGGTCACTATGCCAGAGAGTGCTCCCAGTAGGGGATGGCTTGCTATGAGTGTAGGGTTAGTGCTCCCAGTAGGGTACACTACTTATCAACTGGAGGGCCCATCTAAGTTATGGTGGAAGGCTCAGGTTGCTTTGTAGACTATCTTCGTCACCTCCATTGTCTTGGTTAGAGTTTTATGAGTCTTCATGGACAAGTTCTTGCCACAAAGCAACATGGAGCATTGTAGGGAGCAGTTCACTAGACTTATACAGGGTTCTATGAATGTATCTAAGTACGAGACCCATTTTCACCAGCTTACTCCATTTGGGGCTATGATCATGCCTGCCAAGCCCAAAGAGTCCGTAGGTTTGTTTGGGGATTGCGGACAGAGTTTAGAAAGCCAACTGAGATATTGGTTGCTAGTGGTTGATCATTCTAGGCTATTGCAGACTATGCCCGTACCATAAAGGATTTATATCATCATGACTCCGGGGCTAGAGAAAAGAGGCCTCGATATCAGGATAGATAGAGTGGTTTTCATCATGGTAGTAGGGGTGCATGCTAGTGGGGATGAGGTTATCAGCCGTAATAGCACCAGGGTCAGTCTAGTCGACCAGTTCAGGATTTACTTTAATCTTCTGGTAGTTCGTAGCTTGAGCAGGGTCACAGTAGCCAGCATGGTCACTGTGGTCAGTCTTAGAGGGGTGCAGCTTCTAGGGCATTAGGCCGTGGTGGCCACACAGGTTTAACTGGTTCATCTTGATAGGGTGGGCTATCCAGGGCCTTGCTATGAGTGCAGTAATAGCAGTCACTATGCCAGAGAGAGCTCCCAGTAGGGGATGGCTTGCTATGAGTGTAGGGTTAGTGGTCATTATACTAGAGATTTCCCCCAGCGGGTTATGGTTCAGCTGGCTCAGCCTATTTGTGTAGTTCAGCCATCAGTTAGAGGAGGTGGTGGTAAGGCTAGGGGTGGTGCCCCACAAGGCAAATTAGGTGGTAGGGATGGTGGTCGGTCATGTGGTGGTCATCATCAATTTTATGCAGTCCCTGGGAGACCGGAGGTATATACCAAAGATGCTATGATCACAGGTATGTTTTTTGAATTTCGTCAGCTAGCTTATGCTTTATTTGATCCTGGATCCACTTGCTTGTATGTTTTTGCCTACTATTTGCCTTTTTTGGGTTTGAATAGTGAGCCGTTATCTGTTTTGACTCCAGTAGGAGATTCTTTAGTAGTGGATCGGATTGTGAGGTCTCGTATGATTTCTGTTGGAGATTTAGAGACTTGGGGGGAGTGGATGATTCTTGATATGTTAGACTTCGATGTGATTTTGGGCATGCACTAGTTGTCCCCTCACCTTGCAGTTTTGGATTGCTATGCCAAGACCGTCACCATAGCCATTCCCGGTGTATCCCCAGTTGTGTGGCAGGGTTCTGTCAGCCGGGCACCATATGGGATTATCTCATGTCTTTGAGCTAGGAAGTTAATTTCTCGTGGGTGTCTGGCATATCTAGCATATGTATGATATGCTAGTGCCGACCCTTCTTCCCCTGAGTCGGTTCCTGTGGTTAGAGATTTCCTAGATGTGTTCCCTACCAACCTGCCAGACCTTCCACCTGAGAGAGCTATTGATTTCGCTATTGAGTTAGAGCCGGGCACCAGGCCTATTTCCATTTATCCTTACCGTATGGCTCTAGCTGAGTTGAGAGAGCTTAAGGAGAAGCTTCAGGACTTGTTAGCTAAGGGTTTTATTAGGCCGAGTGTGTCTCCTTGGGGTGCTCCTGTTCTACTTGGGAAGAAAAAGGATGGGTCGATGCGGGTGTGTATTGATTATCGATAGCTAAATAGGGTGACTATGAGGAATAGGTATCTGATGCCGTACATAGATGATTTGTTTGATCAACTTTAGGGTTCAGCCATGTTTTTAAAGATAGAATTGAGGTCAGGCTACCATCAGTTAAGGATTAGGGTAGAGGACATCCCTAAGACAACATTCAGGACACATTATGGCCACTATGAGTTTCTGGTGATGTCTTTTGGGTTGACTAATACCCCTGCAACCTTCATGGACTTGATGCATATAGTGCTTAGCCCGTAGCTGGACTCATTTGTGATAGTTTTCATAGATGACATCTTGATATACTTACGGAGTAGAGATGAGCATGAGCAACACTTGAGGATTATACTCCAGACTTTGAGAGATCATCAGCTTTATGCCAAATTTTCAAAGTGCAAGTTTTGGCTTGAGTCAGTTTCATTCCTAGGACATGTGGTGTCTAAGGATGAGATTAGAGTGGGCCTAGGTAAGATTTCAGTTGTTCGTGATTGGCCGAGACCAACTACTCCTACCGAGGTTCACAGCTTTGTTGGGTTAGCAGGGTACTACAGACGGTTCGTCAAGGGATTTTCTTCCATAGCTACACCTTTGACTAGGTTGACTAGGAAGGATGTACCATTTTAGTGGTCAGATCAGTGCGAGGATAGTTTTCAGAGGCTTAAGGCCTTGTTGATTTTAGCTCCTGTGTTGACTTTGCTAGTTGAGGGTCAGAGTTTCTTGGTATATTGTGATGCTTTAGGAGTTTGTCTTGGTTGTGTATTGATGCAACATGGTCGTGTGATAGCATATGTATCGAGGCAGCTGAAGGTTCATGAGTGCAACTACCCCACCCATGACTAGGAGTTGGCGGTGGTAGTGTTTGTGCTCAAGATCTGGAGGCACTACTTGTATGGGTTTCACTGCGAGATATTCACTAATCACCAAAGTCTTCAGTACATCACGAGTCAGCGAGAGATGAACTCAAGGTAGAGGAGATGGATTGAGTTACTGAAGGACTATGATTTCATTATTCTGTATCATCCGAGTAAGGAAACATGGTAGCGGATGCCTTGAGTCGAAAGACAATAAGTATGGGCAACATAGCTTCACTTTCAGTTTCAGAGCTGCTATTGGCCTTGGATATCCAGTCCTTGGCTAATCGTTTGGTTAGGCTTGACTTATCAGATCCTAGCAGAGTTCTCGCCAGTGTTGAGGTTCGTTCTACTATGGTTTATCATATTCAGAGTCATTAGTTTGAGGATTAGCGATTGTGTAACCTTCATGATTAGGTTATTCGGGGTGAGGCGAGCTGGGCTGTCACGACCCGATTTCTCAGGTCATGATGGAACCTACAACCCCTAGTAGGCGAACCAATTTCCGTAGCCTAGAACGGTTAGTAATGGGCTACTACCTAACCAAAATGCACCAGCACGCATAAATAAGCGGAAACAAAACTCGAATATAAATACATAAAGGAAACTACACCAACCCCAAGACTTGGTATCAATAGTACAGAAGCTTCTAATAGAATACAAGTGCTAGTAGTAACAAAATACAACATAAATTGCCTCCGAAGTACAAGGAGCAACAATACAATAGATGAGATGTAGACAAGCCCCGACCGTCAGTCTCTCACCCTAGTCTCAAAGATCCAAAAGCTGCACGAGTCTCCAACGTGATCAACGGCGAAAGCTCAGCTAATATCTGCACAAAAAAGTGCAGAAGTGTAGTATGAGCACCAAAACCACGGGTACTCAGTAGGTATCATAGGCCGACTGAGCGCATATAAGATATAAAAGAAGTAAATAACAGATAGCAAGAAAGCAGTCACTGAGGCAATAAGCAAGGCACAAGGATCTAGCACAGATCATCCATAACCAAGAGCTTCAAGTAACACATGCTAGCACAGAGATACAATTACACAGAATCACAGGTGAAGGAAAGGAGAACGCACCTGGAGTCCTTGCACAACAATATAAGTAAGTAGAGAGAGGATTGAGAAAATAGCGGTATACCGGTAACCTCAAGTGGAAGGAAAAGACGGAGAGCAGTCTAACATACTCAAAATGGAATCAACCAGTATAAGGATATCATAACACCAATCCAATCATATGATAGCATAACCAGGGCATCACCTCACAAGTATAACCCTAGGATGAAATAACTAGGCCACAATAACCAAGAGATACCACTCAATTTCCCACAAGGATAGATCCAGAGTCTCACACTCTGCTCAGAAGTCCACACAAAAGTGCCTCAATAAGATAGGACTACCTAGCCCTCTCAATAATCAAAAATCCCACAACCAAAGCCTCAACAGGCTAGCCATCACTAATCTTTCAAGAACCGGTGCCAAGACAAGCTCTAAATAAAGACAGGAGTAAATATAGTCTACCTACAGTCCCAACGGCCGCCCATACAACCGAGGAACACAATCAATTGAAAGAAAACCCTCCGGCATCCCATACTACCGGAGCGTACACTGAACACACAACAAACAAGGGTGGAATCAAATGCATGATATGATATGATATGATGTGTGAAATAGAACCTCTGTATGTACCTCCTCCGGTGCCAATCGGGCCCAGCAGGAAGGTTCCATGGAAGGACTCAGCCTGTATACCTCTACTCCACCGTATACCCTTCCCTCTGGCGCACGCAGCTCGAAGCCCCAGGCCCAGAGCGGCAAGGTCCATGGAGGTCCCCGACCCCATATTAAAACTCAGTATCAAGACATGTCATCCGGAAGCAAGTCCGGGATCAAGATAGAGACCTAGTCTCAAATATGCATTCCCAAACCCTGTCCAGGACTAAAGTAGTAGAAAATGCCTTAAAAACCCCTCCAAGGGTGCCCGGGCGTGATCGGGTCTAAAATTATAGTAAATCAAGTCTAGTGCTCCGCCCCGCAGAGACTAGTATCAGTAATAAAATCAAGTCTGGTGCTCTGCCCTGCAGAGACTAGTATCAGTAATAAAATCAAGTCTGGTGCTCTGCCCCACAGAGACTAGTACCAGTAATAAAATCAGTGCGAAAACATCCAAAAATCCCTTATTCTATCAACAACAGTACCAAAAATGGGCCCCCAGGGCCATGCAAATTTAGGAAAACTGTCAGTAGTGGCTCACAGCCAAAACTGTAGTAAAACCTGCAGGGGAAAACCTTTTTCATTGATGATATGCTCGCACACAAATATAAAAGTAGCCCAACGGCTCACAACAATTCCTATCAGCCCTGCACAGGCCCAATAGCTACTCAACAGACATAACCAGCCCAAAAGGATAATCTCTATGTCCGGGACTCGCGGACATTCCCAAATAACCCACCATCTATGTTCTAGAGTCAATACAAGGCCACACAGGACCACAAAGGTAATTTACATTACTACACGAATACTACAAACAATGTATAAAATAGACGGACGAAAGGCGGACAAGGTCTGGGGTACCAACCTATAACAACCCATCCAAGGATGCTAATTAATGCCGTTATATCCTATATACGCATAGTCTAGATAGGGGAAAACCATAACCTACCTGTCATCCGATGACTAGCTGCGAGAACGACGTCGTCCAGACTCAAACTGCTCCGGGAAGCTCTTAATCACACAAAACAAATACTTTCAACTGAAGCCCCAAATACGTCTTTATGAAGGCTGACCAACCAAGGTAATGGAACAATTGCTAGAATCGACGAGGCTGCAAGAACGAGCCATATACATTTGATAAGGTGTTAATATCACACTCGCGACCAGCCAACTCCAAAACATAAAATGAGGCCAATAACAATAAGAAATGGCAGCTAAATCCAACAATAATATGTTAACCACATCTCAAAGGAGCGACGAGCTCCCGAGGCACTATTTCAAGGCGTACTTCACGTTGTGCAATCCAATCACTATCGTATGCGATCCCAAAAGGAATCGCTCAATTTCCCAATCCCTCCAGCACCTTACCACAACCAGAACACCACAACAATAACCAAACATAACAAGATAAAGGGGCTGTCCAAAGCCACAAATCCAAAATACCACTTCGGGGCTCAGAAATCCATAAAACAATACTAGAACATATAATAACGAAGGAGGGTCATAGGGGAGAGATTTCCTTGACAAAAATATTCAATATCCCAAGATTAACAACCTGCCTCCTTTCAGGAACAACAAACATATCCAAATCCAACAAGAAACTACTACAAGTTATCGAAAACTATAACTTTTCGTGACTAGAAGCTTAGAATCTTGATTCAACAAATAGATAAGTGTCCGGGATCCATACCTCGCCAATATAACTCTGTAGATACTGCAAAATACTCAGAAAACAACTGCTGGCTCGCTGCATCAACACCCACGAAGATACGCCATGAAATCGACGAGGAAAACTATACCAAAATGACGAGCTCGCGACGTAGAGCAATTTCCGTTAGACTTCCGAATTGAAAGGATCAAAGTCCATGGATTATTTAGGGACTTTACCTCTGATTTTATGAAGCTTTTGGGTGATTTTTATGAATTAAAACGAAGCTGGAACACCTTTTATAAAGAAAAACCGACTTAGGATGCGGGCCCCACCTTGACGTGTCTGCTTGCGCGGTCTTACAAAAACGTGAATATCTCTCTATTCTGAAGTCGTATGGATGAACGGTTTAGAGTGTTGGAAACTAGACTCGTAGACCTTCAATTCGGTATATTAGGGGCCCACTAAATCTTTATAGATAGGGAGAAACACCCCAAGACATTTAACCCAAATTTGAAGAGAATTCCTTAAAGGAATTTACAATAACTTTTTCCGACTTTTGTTTCGCAACTTGCTTGACTTCAAAACTTATTATACGACCATTTTGCCATTACAATACCTCATAACACATCCTTTTTAGAATATTAGACACTATTAGTCTTACCCCAAAGTCACGGGTTACTTTAAACCTTCCAAACGGGCGAGGTGTTACACGAGGCATTTCTTTAACTCAAACTTTTGAGTAAGGAATTCCTTTAACCTAGAACCTTGGTTTAATTCATTGATATTACCAAGCATGTTGTCGGAAGTCAACAATTTCCAAAGTTAAAGCTCTAAAATGAGGAACGGCCATAAAGACCAAATAAATGGCCCGGGCACCAAACTATCGGTCCCGACAAGCCATAAATGACTTGGGCCGCTACAAGTAAGCTCTAATGGTACAAGAAAGGCGAAAATGTGTAAATGACCGGAAGGGTCATTACATCATCCACTACTAAAAAGACTTTCGTCCCCGAAAGTCAGGAAGGAAGTAAATACCAGGGATTTAAGAACTGCCGACACCACGCCCGCACTACTCTCTTGGATATCCCGGGTAGCCTCCACGACCGGGTAACACCCAACAGAACGAAAACAAGCCTTAATTTCTTACTAGCCAAGCTAGATTTCAACCTCCAAAGATCTGCCAACCCAAACTGAATCTCGAGAATCTTAACCAAAAAAACACCTACACAACACCGAAACCACAACACCAAGACTATCAACACACAAAACTCGAATCCTCAAAACCATACTAAGTTTACCAGAAAATCCATCAACCCAAAACTCTAACTCATGAACCCGCAGCTCCGCAAAAGCCCTTTTTTTTGAACTGAATCCTTTAGCACCACAAAAAGGAAGCTGCATACAAGTCGAACACTCAAACCACCCTCGAAGCATCAATTGACACACCGGAGATCCATAGTTCTTGCTTATACTTTACCACGAACGAAGTCACCCACTTTATTCAAACTTGTTTTAAGCCAAGATATAGGCTACTAGCCTTTGCCATCTAAGATAACAACCCGTAGCATATCATTGAAAATAAAATTACCTGCCTTGATTGACCAGCAACCAACGAACGAACAATTTTTTTTCTAACATCAAATTCGCTAACTGAACCGTGCCAAGTCTGAATCAGCTGAAAGTAAATGAACCAGGGCAATCTGCCCAAACGATCCAAACCAAAACCATGATCCTGCAAGAAGTGTGGTAAGCCTACCACGAAGTATATAACCATGAGCCAAGCTCCCAACTCTAGAAAACACTACTGCTACTCTGAACACTCAAACACCATTTGAACGTGAAATTGCCTTACGAATCTCACCTCAGGAAGAAGTCCACCATGCCACAAATATCAAGTCCAAACACCCCCAAGGCAAAGGAAAAAGGTGCCCGGGGTTCAAAGTTACCATCTAGCCATATAAATTTTTGCATATACTTTCAACTCATTCCTTTGGCTCGAATCAACCGCTCTACTGGTTCTGCAAACAACCAACCACTTTGAAGCATATATCATAATGAACTTCTCGTCCATACTGGCCGAGTCTAACCAACACTACAACCCCACATAAACAATAACTCCGGAGGAATCAATTAAACAAGGTTTTAAATCCTGGGCAAACGAATGGCTATTACCAGTCTCTACGTGTCATCAGAGCTCAAAATATCCTCGCTAGTCTCAACCCGCACAAGCTGACCACATAAAGCATACACCACTACTGAAGCTTAAACTTACGCCACTGAGTCCGTCCAACCATGGTAGAAGAACCTTGTACTAACTAGAACACTGCTGAAATCTAGAATATATCGCCTCTTGCAGAGGTTAGCCAAGGACTAGGTGTCCAAGGCCAATAGACACATCCACAACTAAAGTAAAGAAGCTAAGTTTCCCGCACCCACTGCCTCCCAGCACTAGGATGCTGCAACAAAATAGAAACTGCCACAAACCACCCGATGTAACCTGCCAAGTTATGATTCTGAACACCGACTTTCAAAATTGCCAACCAAAGCCTTGGTCGAACCTATATGCTTCCAATGAACCCTCAAGAACCCAAGCCAACTAGGCCTGAAAATACAAGTTGCGAACACCACAGTTGCTACTGAAACAAATCCAATTGATGGAAAACCCACGTCAATGTGTAGACGGCTGAATCGAATCACCGACACACAATCCCAAAGCAAACCTTCATCGCTACCTCAGGCAACTACGAGGATACATAAGCACATACAAAGAGTATCTCCCTTCTTTTTCAACTAAACAAAAATGCTTCCTTAGCACATACTAAACCTTACAAATCCTTTCTCGAATAAGAACCTGAAGTCATTACCTTACTACTCATAGCTACACGTCAAATTCAATAAGGCAGGAGAAGAATGGGCCGGATGCCCAACTCACTCGAAATGCTTACAAATACAACCTAACCACGAGGTTACGATCAACACTTAGTCGGAAGTGCTTAAAGTCAAGACCCAATCACGATGCCAACATCCAGAGCTCATCGAAAGAACTACGATCAAGATTCGTTCCAACTGGAGCTAGGGATACAACCAAACACCCAACGGACCACGAAGTGGAGGAGGCTATGAGAACAACCCACATACCTGCCAACCTCCTAAACTAATCAACAAAGAGGGTCGACTCTAGACACTCGGGAGACCAAACCAATCTATGCACATTAGCATAACCAATATCTCCCAACTGAGGCAAAATCCCAACTCCGGCCCAACTACCGATAATATACCGAACCATCACACAGATCTCTAGCCACGCTAGATAACAACCTAGGAAACAACCATCTAGGACCATTCAACAAGGGAAACTCAACCACAAGTCCAAAATCACAATGAAACAGGGGTAACCCAACTAGAAACAGAATAACAAGAACTACCCACGAGCTACAACTTTGGGAAAACACCTCTCAAGGCTAACTTACCCCCATCCACTACTAAAGAATAAACTACCAATAAAATAACATATCGATACTATAATTCGGGTAGCCAAACAACTTAAAAAAGTAGCAGGTAGACATATAAGCAATTACACGACAGAAGGGATAGAATCACAACACGAGTGGGACTAACATAAGTCGAAGGTAGCAAAAGCCTAACCTGCAGCAATAATATCAGGAACCTCTACCTCTGGCCCACCAAGAGGAGTATCAAGCTGATGGGATACACATTCATGGGGTAATTCCTAGTAAAGTGCCCATGCTCACCACACTGAAAACAGCCTATACCATATAAAGTCCGACGGGAAAATCTTACCTCGTACTCCAATACCGACAGACAACCCTACTGAAGAACTAGAAGCTCAACCCTAACTGAAGCACCACCCACAGAATCGGGTACTAGAACACTCACCGGATGGATCAGAGTCCTAGCCACGGTGTCTTGAAGCACTGAGGTTGCTATAAATCCAATCAGAGGTTGGGCTGACCCCACCCCCCTATCTAGTGCAGTAAACCCTCACTCTGGACTCCTGGAGCTGATGGAAGCATTGAAGCAACAGGCACAGAAGCCTCGGCACCAACCGCTATCGCACTCGTATGAGGCATCTCAGAATGAATGAACAACCAAAGTTTAGAAGTCAATAGAGCCAGGAACACACGATGAGGAGACAAGAAGATGAAACTTTTCCTAAAAATGCCCTGTAGCCTCCCGCAGATAGGATACGGACGTCATCGTACCAATCCGCGAGACTCTACTTAGACACTTGCTTCTGTACTATGACACCGGTGAACCTAGAGCTCTGATACCAAGCTGTCACGACCCGATTTCTCAGGTCATGATGGCACCTACAACCCCCAGTAGGCGAACCAATTCCCATAGCCCAGAACGATTAGTAATGGGCTACTACCTAACCAAAATGCACCAGGACACAGAAATAAGCGGAAACAAAACTCGAATATAAATACATAAAGGAAACTACACCAACCCCAAGACTTGGTATCAATAGTACAGAAGCTTCTAATAGAATACAAGTGCTAGTAGTAACAAAATACAACATAAATTGCCTCCGAAAGTACAAGG